>JAIPRL010003725.1:0-44163 GCA_025469235.1 Pemphigus obesinymphae | reverse complement strand
CTTAAATACAATTAATGATTCAGATCTCGTTAAAGATGAATTAATTGATTTAAGATCAAAAGAACTGGCACACCATGATTTTCGAACAAAAAATTTAATTGAATTTTGGTGTACGTTGACGAAAGCTAATCCGCGAGCTGTATCCAGGGCAATAGCATTTTTGATTCCATTTGTCACTACATATCTTTGCGAGTCTGGATTTTCTGCAATGGTAACAATTAAAACAAAATCAAGAAATCGATTGGACATCAAGGACGATATGCGAATTTCCCTGTCCAATACGGTCGCAGACTTCAAGGCAATATTGCAATCAAAACAACTGCAAGTTTCACATTGAAAAAAATGATTAGTCACAATAATTTAATAATGTATTCACGCTTAGTATTATCATTAAAAAATATTTAAAATAAAAATGGTATTGTTTTTTTTTTTTTTTGAGGGGGGGTCCGTGATTATACTTTATACTTCAAAGGGGTCCATGGCCCAGAAAAGGTTAAGAACCTATGATATAGAATATAATAATGATTATAGTATCGAAAGATAATAATATGGTATAAAATAGATTTCTGAAATTATTAAGTTTGAAGTTATGAGTGAATATTAAATTTATATAAAATATTAAGTATAAATAGGAGAAAAAATACAAGATTTATATATTACATATATTTATTATGTTAATAGATTTAAAATCAGAAAATAATTGGGTGATTTAGTGAATGTAATTGGGTTTGACTCAGGTAATGGGGGATATCATTTAATAAAAAAAAAAAAACAATAATATCCGAATATTCCACAGAATGGCTAAAAACTATTTTATTGAGGTTTTTTTTAATAAATCATATAAATAAAGTAAATAATGGTACAAATATCATGAATATAATTTATTTTACTTAAATGGTTTTTTAATAGGGTTTTGCCGCAATATAAGTTGTATTCCACTTCAACAAAAATATTGATCCAAATCCATTCAGTAAATACCTCAAAAATTGAACGGAACCAATAAGTACTTTTAAGATAGATATATTATAAATTATTAGTTAACTGAATTAACGTCAAGGATCCATTTGTCAACAGGATTATAGTTACATAAGAGTGTGTTATAATAGTACTATTGATAACGGTCTTCTTCCTCTTCTTCTCTTTCACTATTTCTTTAAACTATTTGAGGTCGTCCACCATAATCCTGCACTTGAATTGTACTCCACTGAATTCGATCTCCCGCACCCTCTTCACTTACACCCACCCACATAATATGACTCTATTATATCCCATCACTTTTTTGGTCTTTCTCTTTCCTCTTTTCTTCAACATTTATTACCTTTATTGATTTTACTGCATATGTATCTTCCCTCCTTAAAACATGCCGAATCTATTCTCTCCCATTTTATTTACTATTGAAACCACTCCTATACTACCTCTTATATACTCATTTCTTATTATGTCTTTTCTAGGTACTCCATTCACCCGCCTTAACATTCCCATCTCAGCTACACTCGTCCTCTTTTCTACCTTCTTATCCACTACCCGAAATTCTAATTTGTACATTATTGCATGCTACACTACTTCCTCATAAAATTTATCTTTTAATATATTTTGAATATTTTGTCACATAAAATGCCTTACACTTTCTCTCCAATTCATACTTTATCCTATGTTTCATATCTTTTTCGAAATCACCATTATTTTTTAAAACAGATCTTAAATACATGAACTTCTCAACCTTGCACACCTCAACCCCCCTCAAACTCATAGTATGCCACTTCCTATCAATCATTTTTCCTATCTCTAAAATGAAACTTTATATTATATTATACTAATCCTTAATCTTTTACCTTCAAGTAATTTTTTCCACCTTTTAAATCTACCGTATTACCTCAAAATTTCCTCTTACTAGCATTACATCACCTGGAAACTGTATCCATTATGTTACATCATTGGTCACCTTGTACATTATTGTTGTATTATTAATTGTCCATTAACAAGGAAAATAAAATTGGACTTAAAACCAAACCCTAGAGTAATCCTAAAACTCTGACATAAAAATCCTCTATTTTTCAGACAGACTTCACTTGACTTTTATATCTGCTTCTACCGGTCATAATTATATTCACATACACCTTTGGTAATCCTTTTTTCTTTATTGTCCACATTAAAATCTTTCTATTAACTCTGAAATACTACTTTTCTATACATAATTCTATACACAAAATTATCTACTTCCTCTGCAATTTTCTACTATCTCCTCTATCCTTATACTGCCTTTTATAATAAATAACAATAACTATTCAGGAACACGATAATTAACTGTCGGTGTATAATGTCTTTTGGGTATTCAAAATAGTCGGTGTTACCCATAATAACACGCTGTCCCAACTGTGGCGGTTGTAATGGCAGAAACATAGTGAACACCTGAACATTTTACAGAACAAAATATTTTTCACTGGCAGTATGAATTATAATTGTTGTAACATTAAACAAACTAATTTATTATACCATTTACCAAACACATCGGTTGGAGGCATAATGTATTTTGCTTCCTTACGCATTTTCGCTAGGATATCAGCCTTTTCATATTAAACCATTACACTCAAAACAATTATACATACGCGTGTATTATCCATGTTAATATTTTTATTTTTTTGTAAAATACTATCCGGTTGAGCGTAATAAAAATAAATACATTTTTAGTAAATACGCCTTACACAAAATGTTGGCTCCATTATTTACCCCGTGTGCATAAACCTGAACTGATTCAATAAAAATGTCAGTTCATCTATTCACTTCGTTATCTAAAATGTGCTCATGTGCAGAGCTTTTTTAATTGTCATAAGCAACTAAAAATTAAAACCATCTACAAAAATATAAAATGCAATCATAAAAATCAAAAATTCGAAGGAATAATAAAAATAATAATTTTTCCAATATCTTATGTCAGTTATGATATATTTTGTAAACATTGTATTTGTAAGCGGATATCCAAATTTGAGACATAAAAATAAGAACATATACGAAAATCTAATATTTAGTTATTTTACATGGCTATAGATATGGATTATACCTAACCTACATAATATAATTATGTGTATATCAAAATATGGATTTTAACCACTACCACTCTCTGAAAATATATGACGTGTATATGTGTAATGTAAATATATATATACTTTTATTAGTCGACAGTTTTAAATTGTTTCCATCAAAATTCCCTGAAGATATAATGAGAGATCTCATTATAAACGGGCCGATTCAAGTGTCTTTTCATTTATACGAAGACTTTCGATATTACAAAGCTATGGCCGATGGGAAATGTTGTAAGTTATTTTATTTTAATATCTATGTGAATAATAATAATTGTGTGATTCGATAGCAGTTTATGTTCACACGTGGGGCAAACGCGAAGGCGAACATGCGTCGAAACTCATCGGATGGGGCACGGAACACAATATTAATTATTGGCTTTTGATCAATTCTTTTGGTTCAAATTGGGGATGTAACGGCACGTTCAAAGTATTGAGAAATAATGATGGTGATATGAATTTTGGCTATGCAATTATAGCACCGACGGTCTACGGTTATGTATATAACAGTGGTTCTATGTTTACAATATCCATGATCCTTTGTCAATGGACTCTATTAATATTTTTTTATACAAAGTTAATTCCGAACATTTTATAAACATGATTGAAGATAAACGTAAAACTTAATTTATAAAAAGTCATAATTATACTAGAAACAAATCATTTCAATTCTACCATATATTATACCTTTAAAATTTAAAATTTAAAAGGCTAACACGTAAAACTTTATAATTTAATATTATTAAATCGTTTTCGTATCAGGATTACATTTTTTCGTTTTTATATTACGATTTCATTCACGTTTAATAATTTCAATTCATTTCTTCAAATAGTTTGTTTTCGTTTTCATATTATTATTTTATTTTATTATTACGTTTTTGTTTCAGTTTTACATGATTTTCCATTTCTATTTCCATTTCCATTTTTGTTTTTTTTTTTACTTTTTCAAGCCCTGGTTATAGTTTTTATAATTATGTGTTTTTCATTTATTTCTATACATTTTATGTTACCGACAATATGAATAATCCAGTATTATGTATAATACCTAGGCATTGTGTATAATTATAATCCAAAAAACACTAAGCAATATACATAATTAATCCTTACTTTTTCTAGGCATATTATTATATTATAATATATATTATATAGCTATAAAGCAAAAATTTGAATAGGCAATATGGTTTATAATGCATGTGTGTTGTCCACACGTGTTTACAATTACAAATCATGATTACGTTTTTTATATAACTGTAATTTGAATAAACAATATAAGTTTCTTCGTTTATCGCCTTATCGGCCGATATTATTTATATTATAATTAGATAAAAATCGTAATCGTGATTTCATTGTTTATCGGTCCGCACACTAATATTATATTACATTATATGCGTATATTATATTATAACATAATATTAATATGTTAATAAATTTTGGTCATTCGTCACAGTTTAGAAAAATTACATAATAGATACCTACTAAATTAAAATTTTTTCAACAAATTATATAAAAATCGTAAAAATGTAGCAAATAATACTAGTTTTTATCCAATGAACAATATGACGAGTTAGTATAGAAACGACATTGAAGTTCAAAGCTGGCCAAAAGACTCGTTTAATCAAGACGTATAATTATAATGAAAAATAAGTTTTCATTCCGTTTAAATAATGATTTTTTTGTCATAGGTATGATTTGTTGACTATACACGGGTACAAAATATTTTATTTCCTATGAAAAACTACAACGTCGTGTTGTATTGTATACCCAGCAGAGATGTTAATTATTACTGTATCATTTATTGATGTATTACTATGGATACGCACATTTCATAGACATTGTAAACGGGATCCAATTATGAAAATACTAAATAATAAATATAAAAACATAACATGTAATGATATGAAGATATTTTTGATCAGATATTATATCATTATTATTATTATTATTATTATTATTATTATTTATAAATGTATTTACGTTAAAAATAATATTTTCTTCAGTTTAAAATGTCACAATGCATTTACAAGTTGCAGCAAGTAATATAATTATTGTAGTAATAAATAGTAATATTAGTATTTAATTATTTAAAACTATTTTTATTTTCACTAACTTATTCCATTGATTCATTAAACAGAACATTTTTCTCGGAATTTGTATAAACGTAAAGAAAAACTACCGAAAATAAATATCAAAAAAAACCGATTAAATTAAATATTAAAAATACCGAAAATTTTTAAAAATCTAAAATTAATATTATAAAGAGTTTGTTCAGAATCGTTTTTTGAATGCTTTAATTTCAAATAAATTTACTTCGGTGAGAGTTTGCACTGATTCATAATAAACGAGTCGCTTGAATAAGCTACCTGTGTGGAGAGGACGAGGACTGGGCCAAGCATATGTTGTACACTTGCCTGATTCTTGAAAAGCAAAGAGTGTGGGTAAGTGTAGCAATTCAACAACAAGAACTGGCACGCTATGAACTCTTGAGGACTAGGACAGTCAGTGTATGAGACTTTTGCTAAATACAAGAAAGACATCCTAACAAAGAACTGCAGATGAAAGGGTGTCATCCGGTCCAAGGATGATTGAGAATCCCGCGGGGAAGAGTTTATCCGAGACTGGGGCTACGAGCGGCCCTCCAGATGGAACGGTCAGCATATCTCCGTGTAAAAAAATTACGTGAGATTTTCACTTATTATGGGGTAGTGACCGGTGTCATTAAGTTAATATTATCTCCCGGGATGTGATTGGTCCAGGTAAGAGAGGACCCGTCTGGCGAATTTCAGGAATGTCAATATAAAGCTTGATGAAGAGCCGGGCCCGTAATAATGGTGGAATGCGAATGCCAGATGGTCCACCAGAAGCAATCATCTAATCCTGACAGGAGAAATGGAGTTCTGCCACTGTTGGGTCAAAAAAGGTCAGAGCCAATCGGTGGTAGAATGTCGAAACTTCCTCTAAACACTACAGGATAAAGTTCTTATATTTTCTTATCGTCGTATACTCGCACCGACCTCGAACTAAAATAATATTCTGTGCTTCCCGTCTCCCGATTCGCTGATTTTAATTGATAGATATTCTGTGCCTCTGTGGTATTAGCATAGTAAATTTATTCATTTTTGATATTTACTATAAGTATCACTCATATTTCGTTTATATTGCAAAATAAGCAAATTTATTATTTTAAAATGAAACGTAAAGAAATAACAGGACCTCTAGATTCATTTTTTAGAAAAATTAAATAAATATAATATTATATTTATTGTTTATATTTTGTCCATCTTTTAGTATGAAATTTTGAATTCACCAATGATGTACAAATTTAGTATATTATATAGTCAACCAATATTTTTTAAACTAAAATGTTTAATTATACATTTAAATAAATATATATAATATAAGAAGTAAATTAAAGTATCGAATTAAACATTTTTTTTTTAATTCTTTATTATATTCTGTTAGTTTAGATATGTACATTTTACAAAACGATATGCAGGTAAAATCTTGACATGACATTTATATTTTATATATACATATATATATAATTTAATTATGTATGTAGAATGCATACTTAATTATAATTAATTAATAGTAGATATTAAAAGATAGCATACATTTAGGTACCTATTTGTAGCCAATGGTGCCGAAACATATTTTGTCAACCGATTCAACTATCCAAATTCAAAATAATACACTCACTCGCCTCAAAGAAAAATTTCCTAAAACTTCACTTGAAAAAAAATAAACATTAAATAAATAAAAAAAAAAAGTTTTTCGTAAAATTGCAAAAGTATGCGAACCGCCGACCCATTCACCCCTATCACCTCTAAATTTCACTAGGTATATACATATTTAAATATATAGTCTTGGTAATTGAAAAAATATAAGTAAAATTAATACTTGTTACTCTTTTAAAGTACTTAAATTAAGTTTTTAAAAATTCCTGATGACCTCTAGAACCGCCACTGGTATTAGTAAATATCATTATTTTTAAAATCTATATAGTTAAAATATTATATTAACTAAGCACGTCTTCGAATGTAATCATAAAATATATATTTCAATATAGAAAAACATTTAATAACATTTAAAAACCAAAAAAATATATATTCATTAATTAAGCAATTTTAGAAAAATTACTCATTTATAATAAAGTAAAACATAATAGTTTTAATAATACTTTAATTATACAAACAGATTTTAAAGATAATATTTAATATTTACCAATACATACTAGACAACAATACATTATTTTCTAACAGTTTTTTTTATTATATCTATATGTTACTAGTCATTGTTTAATAAATTGTTTCTTATTATTTATAATATATTCTATGTATTATATTTATTATTTATTAATTTTCATATTTTTTTTATTCTTTTTAATTTTTTTTATTAATCAATTGTAACTAGTTGTTACCTATAATCAATTTTTGAAAAAATTTATTTTTATCTATATATTATTTTTTTATAATATATATAATATTAATTTTTATTTTTATATTGGTATTGAATTTTTTTAAATCATTTTTTTTTTTTGTATTTTAAATATATTTTTTTATATTTACTTTTACAGATATTGATGTTTTTATAATCAAATTATTCTGGTTCTGTTTTTGATAATTCTGAACTTTCCAGTGATATGAACAGTATTTATTGATTTATTTTAATGCTGTTGGAGCAAAAAATTCATTATACAATATGACATATCTTGTATTGTACGTAAATTAACGACAATGCGTGTGAGCCATAACCCCCATAAATTCTTAAATTTTCCAAATACTCCCTAATTTTTTTCTAAGTATGCACCTAAACTATTATAAAATTGTTAAAAGAAAAATATTTTTTCTATAGTATTTCCATTGGTCTGATTTAAATTTTGTGGTAAGATTTGAATTCATTAACTTTTTAGGCTATGTAGAAAAAATATTTAACGTTTTACAATACTCAATATATATATTACACATAATTTAAAAAAAATGTTTTCTAGTTTTTAGGTTTCTAACCATAAATTTAGACACCTCATAGCGTCATTATGACCGTCGTCTGTCTGTCCATAGTTACTAGGACATAGTTAGGATTTTTGATTAATGATTTGGTTACCAGAGAGATAGATACTATTTGTTTTATAATATTTTTTTTTTACATAGTTACACTCCAACTACCTATTGTTTATTTGATTACTAGGGATATAGGTAGATATTTATTATAGGTAGAATATTTTCCCTATATAACCTAGAAAAAATACTTATAAATGTATACACATATTGAAAATAATAATCGGACTTAGTACGTATTTCGATTAGGTATATTAGTCTAATATCACAAAAAAATATTGTGTACTTAACATTAAATTACATTTACTTAACATTCTTAAATAGCTTACGAAATGTATTTTATATATATAACAACTAAATAGTAAATACCAAAATAATACCAGAATAATAAGGCAATACACTCAGGGTCGTATCCTAATCCTAATCAATACTAATAATTTATAGTAATAATACTAATAATTTATACTGCGGGGGCATCAAATTGTTAAACGTGTGACTTTTATTTATTTTTTTGTTTTACTTATTTACGGTTTTAAGGAAGTACTTTATACCATTGATTAGATCAGTGGTGGTGGCCAAACTTTTTTTTACAAAAGCTGTATGCAAAAAATAAATCTATGGCGGGCCTAAATCTGAGTATAGCTAAAAATAAATTTTCTGAAAAAATTGAATGAAAAAGTGATGAATTATTTCGAAATTTTGTCTTGTCTGTTTTTAGATTTTGGGTGAAATGGGGAATGCATTGGTTGACAGTGGCGTCATTTGGGGAGAAGAAAGGGAGCATTCACCCCTGCTTAATTTTAAAAGGCTTACTGGGGCGATTATTGAGAATATTAATTGAAAAATTAGTTTAGTTTTATTAGTAATAAATATAAAAAAAAATTGATAACCTTTTTTATGCTAATTTTCGTTTTCAATAAAGTGTTTCACACAAGATAGATAAATAGCGAAAACCATGGGAGGAATAAATATTTATTATTTGTAAAGAGGGCCATCAAAATTTAATAATGATGCGTTTTATGACTGAATATACTTTTTCAGGTAAAAATTAAACAGGAGATTAGAGTAAAAGGCTTTTTTTAATAACAAATGTTTTACAGTTAATAGGTACTTACTTTTAAAAAATTAACTATTATGAATACCGCATTATTGCAACTCTATAATGTTGTCCCTAAGGTCTTAAAAATATTAATTAAATAACCATATTCATTTTGAGAAACAATTTTTACATTCACAACATTTAACTTACAGGGTTTGAGTATCGATGGTGATAGTCATGTTTTCCATACATTTAATTATTGAAGACCATGTTTGTTATTCTATTTAGTATTTGGTAAGTTTAATCAAATGACTATGACGTGAGAGGTAAATCTACTGCATTTTGGTACTCGAGGCGTCAGATATAGCAATTATTAAAAATCAGCTCAGCAGTCAACTTGTTGAGGTCTTTTTTTATTTTATCAATAGTTTTCTTACGCATAAAGGAAATCTACCTTTTATAAAGGATCATTTTTATTTTGGAAAAATAACAAATTAAGTTAACATGAATAGGTACCAATTTATTTTTAATAATATACCGAATTTTGTTCAAAGTCGTTTTTCGAATGTAATGATTTATCTTTGCTTTCAAATTTAAAATAATAATAATAAAACACTATGCCATCCGAGGAAAGTAAGAAATACATTATAATCTAGAAAACTTCTTGGGGTCGGATAATATCTGATGACGGGCCGGATGTGGTCCACGAGCTGTAGTTTGGCTATCTAATATACAATATATTATACTAAAAATAATTCATTTTCTTTTGGACCGTGGTTATAATAATTCTATAATTTAATATAAAATACGCATAGCTGTATAGGCAAAGTTGGGCAGTATCTTCGATACAAGTATTTTAAACCTTAGATATATTTGTATCTTGTATCGCAATACAGTTCTGGAAAGTATCGAGTATCTTATATCGAGATGCTTTTTTAGTCTATATGGGTATATAATGGGTATATAAAAATTATTTTCAAAAAGTTACTCAATACATAAAAAATAATACTTTGAAATAATGATTTTTTTTAAATTAAAATAAATATTAACAATTAGGTAGGTGCCTATTATTATGAATAGTAATTAGTACCACAAAATATGACTTAATAATAGAATAATATAGATATAAATAAATAATAATAAACCCTCAAATTATAATAGAACCTAGTACACAGAGGCGTATTTAAAAAATTTTAAAGAAGGAAGGGAATATGAGATCGGTTTTGAATAACGAAGCACTATATCACTTTTTTTGTCAAATACTAATGTATAAGAATAGGTACCTATCGAAAAAGCCAAATAGAAATTTCTGATGAAAAGGTTGCCATAATGTGTGGGCCCACCTTTCGATAAATACACCACTACCTACTAGTGTTTAGTTTACGCATACATATTTTTTTTATAGTATTAGTATAATAGTTTTATCTTGTACACCTAATACTAATTTTATTCCAGTATGTACCTACCTATATATAACTGACAACCGTATTAAGTAGGTTACAAAATATATAATAATAATACCTACTACCCATGTAACATGAAATATTTATTAAATATTAAAATTCCAATATTCAATACTTAATAAATATTTATTTTTCATTTAATTTTGATTTTATGTTCATTGGATTTTCATTGAATGAACCAAATTTAAATGTTAATAAATATTTTATACATATTAGAAAAAAAACCTTTCATAAACATTGGAAAATAAATGTTAAAACAGACAAATTTTGTGCAACAATTTCCGATTCGGTCTGACTCGAACACGGGGACATTCTCCATCAAACAATCTATACACTATATCAGAGGCGGTTTTAAGACAAATATTTCGGAGGTGTATGTTAAAAAATTGCCGACTCAAAGAGTGGTCATCATAGGCGGCTTTAGGGGGGTCAGGGGGCCCATAGCCCGTCTTAAAAAAATCCTACAAAAAGTAAATATTTTATGAAAAAAAAGATCAAGTTGAAATACAAATTTTAAATAATATATTTTTTCAAATTTGAATCCTTCATTGTTTTCTTAATGACCATTTCTTAACAATATCAATATCAATTTTGTCAGTAATGTCTTTTTCACAATTTAAAACTATTAGTGAATTTAATCGGTCAGAATTCATTGAAGAGCGCAAATTATGCTTAATTAATTTTAATTTACTAAATGTTCGTTCACTAGAAGCTATAGTTACTGGAGCTGTAAATGCAAGGCGACATAACCTATTTGCCCAAGGGAAAATTGTATGTAACTCCGTCGATTTTTCCATTACTTGCATTAATGTCTCAGAATTTGTACAATGATGGCATAGTATTTCCTACTCAGTGACTATTCCATCAAAATCCATTAACAGACCACCCTTTGCTCTTCGGAGGAATGAGAGAGAATGCCATGGTTAAATTTTATACAGTTGCTTTTTGATTTTTAATGGAACCCGTAAGATATTAAAAATTAGCTGAAGTGTCGTAATAATTATTTTAAGATTTTCTTTTGACAAATTTATAAAAGTATCTAATACTTACCCCATTAAATTGTTTTCTATAAAATGATAAT
The DNA here is from genome assembly GCA_025469235.1 of Pemphigus obesinymphae. Taxonomy (NCBI): domain Eukaryota; kingdom Metazoa; phylum Arthropoda; class Insecta; order Hemiptera; family Aphididae; genus Pemphigus; species Pemphigus obesinymphae. Next base: position 32,449 of record JAIPRL010003725.1, on the reverse strand, counting down.
AAATCAATAATTGCACAGTTGTCAGCATTATTATCAATTCTTTTAGAAATTTTTCTAGTTTGGTGGAAACGTTTAAAATCACTTACAGGATCAATTCCAAATGATTCAGCACTTTAGAACTTTCATTTAAATTATCCATATTTATACCTATTATCCGATCTTATATTTTCCAATGATGAAATAGTACTGTTAATTTACATATGCATCACATATGTTAAATTTTCAAATTTACAAATTTTTCAGTTAAATTTTTAAGTTTATACATGTTTTTCATAAAAACCAATTATACAAAAAAATCAAAATTTAACATTTTTTTTTTTTTCAAACCAAGATTTTTTGATTTTGTTGAATTGTCAAAACTTTTTGAAGTAGTAATAATATTTTCTAAATTATTAATAATTACATCTAATGATATCCACACAGATTTAATACTTTATAAAATACTACGTAAAATATTTAATTTAAAAAAATTATATAGTATTATTTTATCATTAGCTAGTATAATCTAATAGCTAATGCATCTTTGATCACCTTATTCAATGTAATACCATTATAGTAGGTACATACTTACTATATTATTATGTGTTAATATATACAATATTTAGTTTAAAAAAATATACTATTTGTATAGGTACTATATTATAGACTCATAGACGCAAATCGCAGGCTTAGACCCCTCAAATTTATAATTTATAATAATATAATTTATAATATAGATATAATATACTTATAAAAACCATTAAAACTTTGTGTTAAATTTTAAGATATTTTAAGACGGAGGGGGGCATATTCAATGTATAGTCAGGACTGAAGCCCCCCCCCACTAAATTGAACCAATTTGCGCCTATGATTATAGTAGGTAGTTACTTATATAGGTGCTAATAGGTATTAGTCATTGTTATTTAAAATTTAATAAAATAATGTTTTAATTATGTAAGTGTTAATATATTGATGTAATACGTCTTATAACCGGATAATAATAAAATTAATGATTAAACTTCATGTTTTCGATGATAGTCTTAATCAAACGAACTCCCACATGACAAATATTCCAACTTAATGCGTTTGCGTTTTTTATTATTATTGTCACACATTTTAAATTAATTAATTAATAAATACAGAACAATAATAGAGATTCACAATAAAATACACTATTATAATTTTATCGTCCCACTCGTAGGTCACGACGATCATGACAAAATAGATCTATATTCTCATGACGACGATTATGATTTGGTTTTCAAGTTTTACGTATAAAAATAATTACCTATGGGGATTTTCAAATTTTCACATTTTGGTTGTTCATACAAATTTCTATTTTTATCATCAATGAGGGTAATAGATAATGGCATGACAAAATAGATCTATTTTGTCATGGATAATGGTACCGACCGAAGTTCATTATGAAACGTAACATTATGTACGGAATAAAACGGATATACCTATTACCATTGATTATATATATATTATATTATAATCAATGCTATTACCTACAATAATATTTATGGTGGAATATATTTACGTCTTTATCTAAGGAGTACCTATATAATATTATAATTCTTGATGGGTGGCGAACTAAGGTCGTTGATGATTTTTCTAAAATAATACTTCATAAATGTAATTGTTTTGGATTTTCGAAGAAATTGCCGACTAATTATTTAATTTTGCCGACGTTTGGTAGGGTCAACACCCCCCCCCAAACCCCCCTCTAAAACCGCCCCTGCACTATACCTATCGGGAATTCCTTTTCAGTTGAAACTCAGTAGGTATATAAATACAGTACCTACCTACATACATACCTAGTAAATAACATATAGGCTGTAATATAATAAGAATAAGAAAACGCGAAAAAGAATATAGAGGGGTGTAAATAAAGAGTAGTAGGTGGTACGGTAGTGATAGGTGGTAGAGTATGAGATGGTAATATAATTATGATTCAATTATATTACAACTTAACATATAATATATATGGTATATAATAACTGCACTTACGTTTTCGCCGTCTGTCCGTAATATACAAAAAGAAGAATAATGTACCTACTTATTAATGACTTAGTTTTATATATGCTGTGGACAGGTAAATGCAGGTGTGAGTTCGATGCTCATCGTCAATAAGTTCAATATATCTTTGTAGACTTTGTTGTTTGGCAGATATTTTATTACAATACTCGATTGTAATTATATAACAACTACATTACAATGTACACAACAGCTACGGTTATAATTCGTAAAAGCTCACCGGCCGAATATATAAGTTAACAAAAAAAAAAAAAAAGTAGAAAATTAATTTAATGCAAACATGTTTTGACACACTGAATGCAGACAAAAGAAGAAAAAGGCACGGTTCGCGCAAGCTCGAGATTGAAATGTACGATTACCGCATCAGCGGACTAGTTCTGAGAAATATTACCTTTGACCAGTGCTCCTATCAACGTAGCTTGAGACTTGCATGCACATAGATGTATACCTGACTCCAGAGCACACTCAAGGTATGGTTAAAGAAGAGTTACAAAATGGTACAAAACAAGCTCATAGCTTTTTTCCCTTTGTAAAGACATAATTAAATATCGATTACGCAGAGAATAGGCTAAATCCTGTCATACATCACATATGTGTATAATTTGTATATAAAAAAATAAATAAAGACGATTTGGAACAACAAAGACCCAAGACAAATAAAACTTACCAGTTACCACGAGTATGGCCAGTGAAATTTACCGAAAAAAAAGATAGAAAAGAGTGCGGAGTGTCCGCGTAATTAATTTATTAATTATGTTTAAACTTAGGTCACGAGAGGAAGAAGAAAAGAGAGCGCTGGTCCGCTAATGGAAAACGATCTTATATAGGCCCTATGCCCCCGATGATCTCTGTCCCCGCTTATTAAAAAAAAAATGCATTTCTATTGGTCCTGTATTTCGGGTATGATCGTGAATTCGTTTGGCGAGTTCGATATATGTCATATATCGATTTTGGGTAACCATCTGTTTAGTTTTAATATTTACATTAAATTGTCACCCTGGCGTATATACTGCGAGGCTTGTTCTATATTGTCTTAGGTTAGTTTATTTCCATGTATAATAATTATGATATTACAAGGCGGCCGTAGAACATAATATGATCGATCTAAACGAGAAAAAAATCCAATATGCGGTTAACGACATAGGGGAACATTTTTGAATATTCCTTTAATGACATCGATTACCTCTAAGAAAGGATTTTTTGATATTGGACCTTTAAGGGGAAAAGGGGTGGGAGGGTCAATTATTATTCAACGACCATCCCAAACTACTTGTCATAGAAATTTGAGATTTTCAGAAAATATTCCTTTAATGACAAGATACACGTACAGGAAGGATTTCTTAAAATACAGCATGTAAGGGGAAAAGGGGAAGGGAGATCAATTAATATTCAATGCCCAGCACAAACTATAATTGGCCGTAAAAATATTAATTATAATTGTAAAACTTAATGGACGAACTGCGAAGCCGAGTAATTAATTTCTTACCTATATATAAGTATATGACTAGGTACAAATATAATAATATATAGGTACCTACTATAGGTATAACACTAAATAGGTATATAAATACTAACATATTTATAACTTACAATATTATATAATACTAAATAACAAATGTTTATTAATTATTAATTTTAATATTTGTTTCTTAATAATTATAAATATTGAATAATGATTGTACATTTAATAGGTATTTATGTTTGAATATTAAGTAGTTAAATAATTACTCATTATTGAATTTTAAATCAAAAACCAATATTAATTAATATTATACATTGGGAATTGTTACCTGGGTACTTATACTAGTCGACTATTGACGTGTGTGAAGTCCCCCCCCCACATAGTCCAATCGATTTCAGACCAGCACCAATATTTTGTAAATTGGTTTTCAGAATTTGCAAATCACTCCTCGCCCCCGAATTTGCTATTTAATTGACTGGGGAGGGGGGCCAACTTTATGTAGCCTCCTCATATAGTCGGATCGATCCCAGAACAATGCCAACATTTTTCAAATCACTCCTAACTCTCGAAATCTCTGTTTGATTGACTGGGGGCCAACTTCACATTGTCTACTCATATGGTCAATTATTATAATGATTCAATTCCAGTTATAATTTCAATGTCATATAATGACATTCTCACGTACAGTAAATTTATAGATATTGATTCTTCTGATTTTCTTTAATTTTGTAAAAATCTTGATACCAAAAATATTTTTAAAAGTAGGTACATAATATAAAGATCGGTAAACTCTTCCAAAAACATTTTTCAATAGATATAGGTATTACAGTTATTTAATTAATAGATGCCAGATGCAACGTAAATAATAATATGATAAGTAGTTTCTTAAAAAGTGCACCAACCGCATTTGAAATACGGAAATGATCCATCACTTCAAACTGTACTGAGACAATACCTACTTTACAAAGTTCAACAATAATCATTATTATACCTAGTATATAATTATTTAGAAAAAAGTAAAAAGAAAACGTCTAGTATCTACGACAAAAATAAGTGTAATTATATATATAAAAAAATAGTGTAACAAGTAACGAATACTCGTATAATAGATATAGGTACAACGTAAAATGCAATTTACAATACTTTAATTTTATATTGAAAATGCATGACTTAATATATGTATACGATGTTAGTTTGTTCTTCGATACTACTAATTATTAGATATTAAATATTGAACTATCTATAACTCTATACATATAATAATATTAATATAAAAATTAATTATTTGCAAAATATTAGTGTAAGCACAGTGTAAATCGTACAATGTAAGTAAAAAATTCATGAATTTGACACTTTACCTTCAGGCATTCATATAGGTAGGTAGCGATTTCAGGGGTAAGGAGTGATTTAAAATTTCTGAAAACTAATTTGTAAATATTTCCAAATTATTTCCAAATTATTGGTGTTGGTTTTGAATCGATCGGACCATGTGAGTAGACAACGTGAAGTTGCCCCCCCCCCCACAGTCAATTAAATAGCGATTTCAGGGGTTAAAAGTGTTTCGCAAATTCTAAAAACCAATTTGCAAATATTTGCAAAATATTGGCGTTGATCCGAGATTGATTAGACAATGTGGGGGTGCCAACTTCACACAACCTGTTCAAAAATAATATAGGTAGGTAGTAGGTATACTCAATTCTGTACAATAATAATATACTTTCTGGCATTATTATTTTATTATTCATAGGTAGGTAATACAAATCTATATATTAGGTACCTACTTCTACACGTATAATATAATATAGATATTGATATCATTTTAATGATCTAAAATTTAAATAATTATTAAAATTAATTTGAATGTATTGATATGTACCTACCTTGTATTGCAATACTTGTAAAATAAGTTTATCTAAATACTGAAAATCAATGTATTTATAGTAACTAGTAAGTACCTATCGAATATCTATAGATACTCTACATTTTGAAACGCATTGCCCATCTCTGCCTATAGGTGTAAGTACTTACCTAATGTGTATGCGTAGGTAATAAAAAAATATTATAATATTATAATCAATGATTATCATATAATCCTACTGATATTTTCAATAAACAAATTAATCAAAATTTCTATTGAAATAATTCTTGATGATCAAAAAATATACCTATTATTAAAAAGCAATATGAATAGAACTGCTCCACAATTGCATTCATTCACTAAATTACACAAAGAAAAGTATGCTATTCGACCTCATATAAATTTTAAAAAGGCTCCATCATATCATTTAGCTAAATATTTAGATTTATTTATTAAATGTAAATTAATTACAACTACTCAATAAAGAATACATATAATTTTATAGATAAAATTAAAAAAATTAATATTGTACTAGGATGCAAAATGATTTCATTAGATCTAAAGAACCTTTAGGTATAGGTGTACTTATATTCCAAAACTTGAAGCATTAAATATACCTAGGTACTCAAGTCTTTAAGGTAAACTTATATTTTTATATAATTAATCAAAATTATTTGAGTATAATAAAAATGTATATTCCCAAAATGATGGTTTCGTCATGTAGTTTTTAAGGGGTCATATATACCTACGTTTCTCACTGTTAATTAAATTTTTTTCTTGCATATTTTGAAAGGTAAATATTTTAAGCCACAACGAATCTAGTATCTACAATATTGATATACTTATGTCTATTTGAACGAATCTACGTCTCGCTGTTAATCGCATGATAATCGTACCTGCCATGCATACATGCCAAATTTCCAAAATTTCAAATTTATTAAAATATTTGAAATAGGCAATTATTTTAGATAAATTATTTATTCATAGTAAATATTCTCATCTATCATATTATTTTTAAATTTTTAATCTACGATGACTAGGAGAGAAGTTGTACTTTTAATGCTGTTAAAATGCATGTATAATAACATATATATGACCCCTTAAGTGCTTTACTTTCCGAATTATACTTACAAAATTATGAATCGATTTACATTTTAAACCATAAAGTATATAAATAATAAATACATAAAAGCTTATTTCAGATATGTTAATGATACTTTTATTTTATTCATAGGTGAGAAGGTAATAATAAACAAGCATAAAGTTATGGTTAACAATTTAAACAAAATTAATAAAATAAATCCAAATTACACTCAAAACATAGATAACAAGATTAACTTCTTAGATCTTACAATAAATATCTCTAACAATAAATTTAACTTCAATATACATAGAAAACCCACTTAAACTGATACGATAATTCCAAATGACTCTAACCATCCATTTTCACAAAAATTTCATTTTAATTCCATATTATGTAGACTTAAATGTATTACCTTAAATAAATCATACTATAAAAATGAATTTAATATAATTTGTGAAATAAGAATTCAAAATAATTATGATATAAATACGATCAAGAAAATTCACAAAAAATAAATAATATAAGTAATACTAGTAATTACATAATCCTTTTAATATACTACCTAGTAATAATTCAATTAATTATTATTGTTCTATGAAATACTATAACTTTTTAATAAATAAATTTGCTAATATTTAAAATAACAATAGTAATAATGTAAAAATTGCTTTAAAAACTAATAATAATTTAATTAAAACTATAAATAATAAGTCCAAAAAATTTTCTATCGAAAAACTAGTAGAAGTTTCAAAATTTGATACAAATAATATATTTCAGAAATAAAATTTAAAAAATCTCCTAAATCTAATTTTGCTAAGCATGTCTTAGAATGTAATCATAACATACATTTCAATACAGAAAAAAATTAAATAATATTAAATAACTAAAAAAATATATACGTTAATTCAGTATTAGAAGAATTACTCATTTATAATGAAATAAAACATTAGTTTTAATAATATTTTAAATATATAAACAGATTTTAAAGATAATGATATTTACCAATACATATTAGACAATGATACATAATTTTTCAATAGCTGTTTTAATATATCCAAGTATTACTAATCATCATTCAATAATTTCTTTCTTATTTTTTATATTAATTATTATTAGTATATTCTATGTATTATGTTTATTAATTTTCATATTTTTTGTATTTTTTTATTATACATATTTTTTACCTTGATGAAGACTTACAGTCAAAACTAGTTGTTACTTAATCTTTTTTTGAAAACTTTCGGTATATTCTGTTTTATAATATATATTAATTTTACTTATGGTATAGAAAGGTATATAAAACTATAGAAAGGTAGCCACTATAAAAATGTAATTAAAAAAAAAAAAAAAAAAAACATAATAAGTATAACTGTTAGTTTTAGTTTTGATGTTCGACCATTTATAATTATGACTAAAATTTTATTTCACTTAGATATTTTAGGAAAACATTTATAATTATATATAAATAATAATTGTTTTGTCCAAAAGAAATAAAATTTAAATTTCCAATAATATTTTATTGTTTGAATAACAGATTTAAACTATATAGGTTTAATTTCCTCCATAAAATAAACAAATGTTAATAAATTTTTTAACAATATGCTTCAATAATGTCACTAAAGAAGATTAAAATACAACTTATTATCAATACATAATTATATATTATACAGTTTATAAAGTAGCATATAGTATCCATTTACAAAAGTCAGAACATAAGATTAATATATTAATTATGGGTATTATTATTAATAAATATCCTTAATCGCATTTAGATTTCCAACTCCAAAATTGTCTCCACAATTTTTTCCCTACATACCATAGTATTGCAGTAATAATTATTCTTACGATAATTATTAAAAACAAACCATCAAGTAGTAGAAATTCATACCAAGTCAATTGGGTAGCAGCTGTTTTCAAATGATGAGCACCTTTGTGACGAATAACATATTCAATCCAGTAAATAGCTTTATCTAATGATTTCAGTGGTTGGTCATGAAAAATCTCTGATAGTTCTGTTGCTCTTTTTTTAAATCTAAAGATATTGAATTAAGTAGATAATAAAAAGTATGTACAATAAGTTTTAAAAAAACTCACGATTTATCATTGATGATTCTATGTAAAGCTATTTCAAAGGAATCTTCAGTAAATTCAGTATACTTAATGCGTATTGCAGCACCCCTTTCCTGCATTACTAACGAATTATGCAATTGATCTCCAAACACTGAAATAGCCAACATTGGTACTCCAAAGTATATAGCTTCTTCAGTACTATGTATGCCTCCATGAGTAATAAACAGTATACATTTTGGATGGCCAAGAATATTAGCTTGAGGAAACCATTTTCTAACAATTATATTTGGTGAAAAATCTATTGTATCATCTGATTCCCATTTAAACAATATAATTTGCTTCATTTTACCAAGTTGTCTTATAAAAACGTTCAGTTCATTTTTTGGTAACTGTGTTAGTTTAACCACAGAGCCAAAACTGAAATATATAACACCATCAGAAGCACTGTCCATAATATTTTGAAGGTCCTATATTAACAATAATTAATGGAAATACGTTATTCTATAATTAATTATAATTTATAACTAATAATTTACTTCTGGGAGTGTAGAAGCTGGCTTCAAATGCATTCCAGCTACATCTATATAAGAAGGAACAAGAGGTCTTGGTGTTCCAATAGAAAAGTGTGTATTCATCAACGTTAGCGATATATTTTTTAGCATATCCTCCATTGGTGGTCGTATTTTCCAACCTGTATAGTTGAAATATGTATCCATTAAATCTCTCTGCTTAGGCAAATAGTAATATGAACTTAAAGCTGTGTGTACGAATGATATTGCAGTATTTGTCAAACGTTCCATGAAAGACATATTATCACTGAATCCAGAATTAATTTCTGGAATGTAAGATCCATCATATGGATTACCATGCCATTGAGCAACACCAGCATTTGGAATAGATGGGAATAGCTGTACCACAGGCGCATTAAACTTATGTCCAATGGCTACAAAACACTCATGGAAGAAGTTTTCGAATAAAACTAAATCAAAATGAAGTCCTTCTGAATGAATCAACTTTAAAACTGATGGCTTATTAACTGTTGTTTCTGTAAACTTTGGCCACATAAACCAAGACATAAATGGAACTAAAAGTGGTTTAAAATGTTTGGCTGTGTTAAAAGGATTAAAACCTATAAAATGCTTTAAATTATTTTAGGAAAAAATAGTATATTATAATATCTATTACTTACTCATTACAAGATTATCATCCTCAACCTGAATATGATGGCAAGACAATGGTGGATTTTTCATTTTAAATGGTGATAAAATAGTTACATTATGGCCTCGGACAGCTAACTCTCGAAGTAATGGTTCAAATGCTCCATAATGGCTACGTGCTTTAGTCGGTAAAAAAGCCAATATATTGGACGATAAACAACTATTCACTGATATTGTTATGATAATGATTAATACAATAAAGTTCATTTTTTAAGCTACACATACATTTATATTTTAGATTAATAATTTTATTCTATTCAAGTAGGTACCTACAGTTGCATAAGTATTATTTCCTACAATGATTTTATAATATTTATAATAAAATAAAAAACTATTTACTTATTATTAATAAAAGAAACACATTATATTAAATAATTAATAATAATTATAATATATTAAATTTAATATTATCTATTTATGAACTTTGATTGGAAAAATGTAATATAATATGATGTTATTTGTTAGGTAAATACTATTATATAACATACACACTTCCACTATCATATATATATATATATGCAATTAAATATACATATACTGGTTTTTTAGAAGGTCGTTATTATTGTAGTTTTATTATAGTATTAATGCATTTTACATTATAACTTATCATGTGAATTACATATTTAATGTAAAATTCTTCAGAAAATAAATGTAAAATAATCAGGATGTATCTATACTACGGCTCACAAGAGAACAACCACTGATGATCACAAGTTCAGCAAGGCTCGTTTTCTTCTTATACCATTGCTACTCGACAACATGTATACAGTGTGTACTTAAATTGTAATAAACTAATAAATAGGGAACAGATTTATATATAAATGCATATATTTATTAGAATAAGCTATTTGAAATCTGATAAGAAATGTGCACGATTTATATCATTCATATTAAAATAACATCAATTTTTGCATATGTTGTCATTTTTTTATTTTTAACTTGAACTTTCACACATTCTTATTTCTTGCTATAAAAATGTATGAAATTATGTTTTTGAATACTCAATATTTTAAAATTACTAGTAACAATTTTCCAGTGTAAAATAAAGTAGACTTTATACGACAAGAAATGTGCAATTTATATCATTTCTGTTAAAATACCAATTTTATTTTACATATTTGAAAATTTTAAATGCATATTTTGTAGCATATTGTAGTATTTTAAATGTATATTTTGAGGGTTTTTTTGTGCATATAAATCCGTTCCCTACTAATAATAAACAAGTAACGGTGGAGCTATGGTCTGCTGCAAATAATTACTACAATCAAATTGTGTACAAAACTGTTATACACTGACAGTTCATCATCAGTTATGGGGTGGTATGAGATGGAGTGAACCGATGCACAGAAACAAGTATATATTGTAAAATGTTAAAAAATAATCATATTATAACATTAAATAAATAATTAAAAATTCCAGTCATATATCCTAATTTTTTTTTTCAATTACAGATGTGACTAAGAATATTTATTATTATTAAATTTATTTTTTCAAAATAATGTATATATAAATATATAAAATATAATATTTATGTATAAATAATGTATGTTATAAAAAAATGAGTATGTATAGTAGGTACTGTGTAAATCTAATACATATTTAATTAATTAAATTTTATTGCAACACAAATTTCAACAATATTTTTAATAACTTAAAAATGTCTCATTTTATAAAATTTACATATCATTTTAATATTTAACTATGAAGGTGGATTCACAACTAATCTAATGTTGTGTTGTGATATTTACAAGAAATGTGTACATAGTAAATGTAGTTCACAGTTAGCTGTGCTGTATTAACCACAACCACAGAAATTTGTCACTAAAATATATTATATTATAAATAAAAATATAAATTATACAGTAATAATTGTACAATTTAATTATGAATAGATTAACAATAATAAGTACAATATTTACGTAAATGATAAACCAGACGTAACCACAGGGGCAAAAGTTAAAATATTTCAACTATGCAGTGGTACCTGTGTTGATTGACATGATCAAAATTGCTATACTGCATTTGAATGAGCCAACCAAAAGATAATATTTCATCTGATCCGGCACGGCATGGTTAGTTGTAAACCCACCTTAATTGTGATTACTCATTATCATTAATAAATAATCAATATTTTATTCTCGTGTCTTCTTTATATGGTTTAAAAATACTTTGATAAAATATAAATTCTTATTTAATTATTTAGTATAATTTGATACTAATGAAAAATATTTATGTGAAAAATTAACTATTATTAATATGTAATGTGTAATGTATATCATATAATTGATAAGTCTATAAAAATTTCATTTTAGAATCATTTAAGTTTGATTTAGCATAACAATTTTTCTAAAAAGTGAAAGGAAAAATAATATGAAAGTAACTTTGAAATTTTAAATATTGAGTACTTACTTGCAGTTAATACAATAAAATTATTGAATTATTAAAATATTATGATTTATGTTTATAAAATACAATATTATAAAAGCATTTAAAAAATATTGAGTAATAATAATTATAATAAAAATTAATTTATCTATAATTAAAATGAAAATCTTATTAATTATAATAAATCAAGTTTAGTAGTAATATAACAAAAATTATAATTTTAATAAAAATACAAAAACATATATATATATATATTTGTGCTAATTATCTTTTTTATTCTTTAGATCATCATCATCTTGAGTTTCTGTATTGGATTTGTTACTTTCAATATACGTTTTGTACATTTTTTCCATAATATAAAATGAAATAAAAATAAATAATATTAAAATTAGAAGTACAAGTATTACATCAATTGACATAAATTGGAACCAGTTTAATTGATCTCCAGCAAGTTTTAAATGATGAGCTCCATTATGACGTATGACATATTCAATCCAGTAGACAGCTTTATCCAATGGTTTCATTGGCTGATCATGAAACATTTTAGATAGTTTTATTGCATTTTCTTTAAATCTAATAAAAAAAGATCACATTTAAATAATATATCCATACAATCAAATATATGTTTTATTAATAAAATATATATTTACGATGTTTCATTAAGCATCTTCACTAAATTATCACCAAAAATATGTTCTGTAAGATCTGCATACTTTATTCTTATAGCAGCACCTCTAGATTCCATCATTATTGAGTTATGCAGTTGATCACCAAAACCAGAAATGACTAACATAGGAACACCAAAATAAATTGCTTCTTCAGTACTGTGTATATTACTTTCATGAGTAATGAAAAGCACACAATTAGGATGTCCAAGAATATCCATTTGTGGAAACCACTTGTTAACTACTAAATTTGGTGGTAAACTTGGCAAATCATCAGACTCGCATTTCCATAAAACCTTCTGCTTAATTCGACTTAATTGGCGTATGAGCATTTCTACTTGATATTTGGGTAACTGAGTAGTTTTAAAAACTGATCCAAAATTAAGATACACTACACCATCAAATGCATTATCCATAAAGTCTTGTAAGTACTAAATTAAATACACATTACACTATTTATTTTATTAAATATTGATAGGTAAATAATTGTATTTTATATTAAAAAAATTACTTTTGGTAGATTCAAAACAGGATTTAAATGTATTCCAGCTACTTCTATAAAATTTGGAATAAGCGGTCTGACCGATCCAATTGTGAAGTGTGTATTGATTAGTGTTAATGATATATTTTTTATCATTTTCTCTATTGATGGTCTACATTCCCAACCAGTATAATTAAAATGTTTGTACATAATTTCATTCTGTTTAGGCATATAAAATATCGGATACAATAATAATTTGATATATGTAACTAGAAAATTCATTATTCTTGTAAACAAAGACATTTGATCAGTATATCCAGAATTGGGATCAGGTGTAAAAGAAGGATTAAATGGTTGACTATGCAACTGAGAATAAAAAGCATCTGGTGAGGTAGGTAGTAATTGTATTACATGAGCACCAAATTTATGGCCTATTGCTAAAAAACAATGTTGATAAAAATTGTCAAATAGAACAACATCAAACTCATAACGATCCGAAAAAATAAATTCTTTAACTTTAGTATTATCCAATGTTTGTAAGACTGTTTGAGGTGCAAAGAACAAATGCATGATGGGTATAAGTAACGGATTTGAGCATTTAGCATAATTTAAAGTGCTAAAATCTGAAAATAAAAACTTTTTTTATTTTAATTCAAATAACAACTCAATAAAATATATAATTACCATCAGTTCTTTCATTCGTTGAAATGTCAATATGATGATAATTTGGTGGTGGATCATTAAGAGGAAAATGTGATACAGCAGTAACATTATGACCTCTAATAGCAAGTTCCTTTAATAGAGGTTGAAAAGTGTTATGATTACTTTCTGAAAATGTAGGGAAAAAAGCCAATATTTTAGCTGACCAACAATTCCCAACAAATAGCAGTAGAACAACAAATGGCAATAAAATCATCTATAAAAAAAAATACAATATTTGAATACTTATTTTACTATAACTAAAAATAACATTAAAAAGGTTAAAAGTATTAAAACGGTTTTTATAAATAAATAATTAATATTTATTATTTGAGAATAGGTACATATATTATAATGAACACAAACATTTAATTTTAAAGATACGAATCTGCACTTGACGGTGTGAATTTTGAATTACTAATGAAATATTTGTCCCTATTTTACTTAGTTGCAATGTTAATATTTCATAGAAACAAATATATGAATAATTATGAATAGCATAACTTTGTCGCGTACCATATCTCTAAATTTATTTTATTTGTCAACTTCAATATTATATTGTGTTTTTGTAAACTGTTAACGAAATTCATTAGGTAGGTCATATTTACATTAAAAAAAAATTAATATTTAACATGTACAGTTTTGACAATTAATGACAAATGACAGCACACTATTGTAAGTTGAAACTTGTACTGTAAAATATAAATCTTAGACTATAATAATACAACATACTATACAGTAACTGTATATTGTATAATATTATGTAAATATTGAGTTGGTAATTGATGCCTAAAACCCATAGATCCTTAGAGTCTGAAACATCTGATCATAATTTTTTAACGGTCAGATGCCAAGCACACTATAAATACTTTCGGTAAGCACAAGACATCATAAAATCACGATATTTAAATTTGTTGTATTTACTGGTAGACTGCTACTGTACAATGTATAGTAAACAATAAAAACAGAACCAGGAACAAGTCTAGTTTACCACCACAGTTATGAATTTCAATTTTTTTTTTTTTTTTTAATAAATAGTATTTTAATTACCGATTCCAAATATGTAAAAAAAATTTGCGAAAATAAATCGTTAAATGTTATAGCAATTTTAAATAGTATTTGTATTATCAAAAACGACATATTTTGCATTGAGATTTCATATAAAAAATCTGCAAAACCTAATTTTTTCGTTTTAAAGTAGGTAACAAATTAAAATTGAGGTAGGTATTATAGAGAAAATGGCTAGTAATACTGGACGCGCTCACTACGCCCACTTTGGCTGACTCCATTCACTCGCTACAATCGTAAATGTCATAAATTAATTTGAAAATATCCCACAATTTATTATAAAACACCACGTCGAATAGGTAAAGGGGAAAAGTAAACGTGTTTCGGGTGTAGTTATACATGTATAATATATACATATGTAATATATATGTTATACCCATTCAATATTCATATTGTTTACGAAAATTAAAAATCAATAATCTATAAGATATAATATCTGATACCTATATATATATATCAATTTAATATATTATAAATAAAAACCTATTTAACTCAAAATGTTTTAATTTATTAAATCTAAGAAACAAATCTATTAAGATTGGTGTATACATTGGAGTATTCACATGTCTGGCAAAATAAAAGACCACAAAGAAATGTAGTTGCGTCGGCAGTAACTGTAGTAATGGTGTAGTGCGTGCTCGTAATCAATATTACACACGATCTTTAAATGTCTATAACTTCCAAAATAAGTGCGAGCGGTACAAAATTTTTAAATTCATAATCAGCATTAAACGCACTATAGATTTAAAAAATATATATAAAAAAAAAGGATTTGTTAAAAAAATAACACTTTTTAAACGAAATCTTAACGTAAAACATTTAGTTTTTAATAGTACAGAAGTTATTTAAAATTGATAAAATTTTTTAACTATTTGTTTCCGCAATTTTATTTTCACATAATTGGAATCAGTAATTAAAATACTAACAATTTAATACAAAAAAAAAAAAAAAAAAATTGAAATTAGTGACTGGGGTGGAAAACTAGACTTGAGCCCAGAACCAACTGTACATCCCGTACCCTATGTTTTTTCTTAATTGTACTATATTATACTCGTTTGATTAGATTCATTAATATGTTAGATTAGATAATAATTAAATTATAAACCTGCCACGAATTTAGTATGAGTATAACAACTTATTATATAGGTAGAGAGAGGTACATATTTTAATTCAAATGTTCTTGAACCACTTCAATATTTAAATCTGCTTCTTTGAATGTCTCATTAGTTAAATAATTGTCTACAAAACAATCTTCTGTATTAGGGTTTTCATTGAATACAACATTGGTATTTTTCCAAGCAAACACCAAATACCAAATACTAAACAATGTTAAAGTAAACATAAATGATCATTAATTACTATTATAATTTGAAAATTTTAGATGTATAACACAAACAGAAACTAAAAGTTCCAACATACTTATATTTGAATTCAAGAGGAGTTAAATTATAATTTCCTTTTGACATTCCCATTACAATACTGAAAATTTTTTCTAAAAAATCTTGATTAAGTCTCTGAGTTATAATGTACTGTATGTCTTTAAAATTTTTTTTTAAATCTTTCAAAAGATTTGTAAGATATACATTTGTACAGAGTATACCTGTAATAAAATTTAGTAGGTAGATAATAAATTTGTATTTATAATACAGTTAAATAGTAGTTAAATAATAGTTATACATTTTTTTAGATACCTTTTTGGAATGGCAATAATGTTTTATGTTTATGGACACACATTTTTTAAATTAATTCATATATATTATGAATTATTTTATTATGAACATCAAGATCTTTACCATAGCTTTTAGCATGTTTATCTACTGGGACTTATGTGTTTAAAAGGTCAAACCAGTCTTTATAAATTTGAAACATGTACTTGTCTATTAAAATTTAAGTATTGTTTTTATTTGAATTAATTTAATTCTATACACCCAACAAACCTCTTTCCAATGATTTTTTTGCAGTAGATTATTCTCTTCATAGTAAGAAATACCATTAGCAACTGTATTAAAAAAAAATTGAGGTGCTAATTTTACAATTAGCTGTAATGGACCAGAGATATTTATGTGCTTTATAAGTATATTGGAAATCTGATTTTGATTGTAATTTAATTAAATCTTCAACAATATATTTTCGAATATAGTGACCATCGGGAAGAATATAACATTGATCAATAAAGCTATTTCTTGCAGTGAAAACAAATGAGGTGCATTAGCAAACACATGTATGGATGATTTAGTTATCAGATGTTCAAAATTGGTCTTGTCTAAAGTAATGCTTAGGCTAGACCATAAGTCTTCATTACATGGAGCCATATCACTTACAGCAGCTTTTATTTCAAATCCAGCATCATGTAATGAACTTATAATTGATAATAATAATATTTTTGTTATTCTTTGATCAAAATCATATAAAATATAGACTGTTTCCAATTAGAAATTAAAACTAAAAGATGAAAAATGTAATTCCAAACTTAAATACAAGTAATTTACATAAAAAATATTTATATAAATACCTATGTTTTAATAATTTTAAATATCAAACCTCTAGCCATTACTGTCTGAACGCACTTGTGAGGTCTTAAGACTTGTTGGTTGCTTTTATCATAACACAATCGATATGTCACATACTTCTCATCAAAAGATATTACAGTTAATTTTTTATTTTGAGTAAAGGTACTTCCTTTTATAAAAGAAAAAAAATGATTATTACTTCACAAGTTTAATTTAGTAATAATACTAATAAATAATTAATACATATGTATACTATTTAATTTTTAATGTTACCTTTGACCTTTATTAACTTCATAACTTCAACTAAAATTCTCTTTTCTACACTAAATATACTAGCCCAATGTCTTAAAGTAAAATGTCCTATAACAATACATACATGTAAGTAAGTTTTAAAACCATGACAAAAATGGTTTTAAAACCAAGTATTTTTTCCAAAAAAAATCAACCAAAATTTCAATCCTATTGTTATTTTACATCATAAAAGTTCAAGTCATAACAAGATAGTTACTATCTTAGTTCGTGCCATAGAGTAAATAATATTCGTGCTATTATCACAGATCACCTTCAGTAACTGAACTTAGGAACAGTTTTGATTTAATATCTGATAAGAATATAATGCCAGAATGCCGGATAACATTTCTAACTTCATTCTTTTCGAATTTTTCAGTTTCAAAAACGTGTCGAACTAGCTTCTTCTCAATTAAAAAACTATTTATTGAGATAATTTTATTCAATAAAATCGAAAAAGTAAGTAGAACAAACAATAAATGCTAATTAGTAATTAGTGATAACTACTTATTCGAGTAATCATTTTTACTTGAATATTTACTTTCTATATTACATTTCATTAGGTAGGTTATATTTTTATGTATCTACATCCAATTTTTATACAATTTATTTTATTTAGTTAAAATGGCATTGGCGATATTAGCTCAAGAGAAAGTGTGGCTGGATAAATCGAAATATGCAGATGCAGAACGTTTGTATTTTGAAAAAAATGCAAAGGTAGGTAATTTGATATAGGTACTGACTACTGGGTGATACCTACTGATAACTATTAACATTAATATTTAATAACAATTTACAAGTGATGCACGGTCCTGTATAATTAATTTGTCATTTAAAATAGCTTTTAAACTGTTAATTTTTTATAAAAAATGTATATTATTATGTATTTATTTTTTTTTTCTATAATAGGTAGATGGGTTATTTTCTTAAACCATTTATCTGTGTTATGATAGTCTTATAAAGCATTTGTGATAGCTTAATTGCTGGTGTATTTGTATGGGTTTAGTTAACTCGGGGCTATTGCTAAATGAGCTTAATATGCAATAAATCTATTTACTATAAATTGGGGCAACTTTGATAATACAAACTTTATTTTTAACACTAGATGGAAAATTCTTAGATATCTTGATAATAATTAATATTTAAATATAAATCACTTCTTCAAAATTATAATTGTGATGAACTGTTTCATAATTAAGTAGGTATTTTGTCAAATAATAAATTGGTTCAATGTTTGAAGCAATTTTTATTTATTGTAAAGCAAATTACTTATGTGCCTATCTATATACGGGTGTTACAAATGCTTGTTTCACATTAATTCATAGTACATTTTCAATTTGAAATTTTTTGTTTTAATTAGGGGAAAATTTATTAAATTTAAACTTAATTTACCTAGGTACATTGTAAGAAAAATTTAAATAAACAATACCCTTAACAATCAATCAATAGTTTATACAATTGGGAAATAATTTAATCGTACCCTTTTATTATATCTACAGTTAGATGACAAAGTTTTGTAAGCGACACTTTTGTCTTGACTTTTTGACATTTTATCGTGTCAATTATATATCAATGTCATTTTTTTTAAAGCTTATTAGCGATGTTTTAATGTTTTACTTAAGCGACATTAATTTGACGGGATGGAAAATATCTGTGTGTAAGCGTCAATTTTAAACTGGCAAATGTATATTTTATTTTAATTAGGTATTTATAATTAAATTTAGTATTTCAGAAAACTTATTTTTTATAATATTATCATTCAATTTTTAATGATAATAATATTATCAACTGTATTATATTATTTTCATCAGTAAAATAGTATACAGCGTATAAACCACGAACTAAGATAGTATGTACTGAAAACAACGGATTAATATGTGCAGACAAATTGTTACGGTAAATATCAAGGTTGGGGAATCTATGCGATTAGAACGCTGCCTAGTTTATAGTTTTGACAACATATTCATACGCATACTACATGCTACGTATGTGTGGTATAGCATGTGTTCGCTAGGATTGCATGATAGATTATCGCTTAGATTTCCCCACTTACTATTTCACCGTAACAAAATGTAATCGCACCACTACCACCCACTTTCCTTGTCGTTTCCTGTCCATACTATCTTAGTTTGTAGTACAAACTAATCATTAGAAGTTGCCATGTGCATGTATGATAATGATATCGCCAGAAGATACATATTTTGAAGAGTTCTCCAATTATATTTTAAAATAAATTACCAGCTAATGGTAATTAATTTAATGATGGTACAATAAATGTTGGTAGGTATATCTATGGTGTAAGCACCATGAAAAAGAAATGATCACCAATTGTATTTTTAATTAACTAATAAAAAAAAAAATTAATATAATGAAGTTCTCTGGTCGAAAAGCAACAATTGGCCTTCCTGAACAATTTGAAAAATGGCGTTCATTGCAATTTTCCTTTTACTTATCGATATTATGAGGTTGTTGATAAAAAAATTTAAAGCCACCCGACACAATCATGAATATATAAATACATTTTCACAATATGCATGTATATAAAAATACTTAGGTACTCTATTAAATGCAAACAAACAGAATCGGTGTATTTGATTTTTAACATCCTTATAATTAAAAAAAAAGTGTGATTAAATTGATTGATATTGTATTATTTATTTACACATTATTGACTGAAATTTAATTTTATTAAAATTAATGATTTTTTTAAACTAATTATTGTTTTTAGAACTAAATGAAATAGATTAAAATAAAATATAAATAGATAAAGCCTGGATTAAGATAAAATATTGGAAAACTTTATATTTATAGTCTAATTGTATTAATGAGTATAATACCTACACTATTTCAGTAAATAATTTTGTCTAAATTCTATAAACTATGAATGTCACAGTGATAAGATAATAAATTATAGATTATCAATCTGTTCTTAAATAATAGTATAGCTTCTTTTTTAATTTTTAGTTCAAAATTTAAACAAAATATAAAATTAATATTTACTACAGTGGATGGAGTGTATAATTTTATTTTTTAATTAAACATTGTTTAATTTAATATTTAATTTAATTATCACATCTGTAAAATCTACATACTAATTGATGTGTCACTTCATTTTTTAACTTATTTTAATGATTCGGGTTAATTTGAGTGCAATACTCTTCTGCAAAGTAAATAAAGAAATGATAAGTATATTAATTATTTTATTATTTTCATCTTATTTTCGTGTGTTTAATCATTTATCATTATTGTATAATTCATTTTATATTATAATGTTAATAATATAAATATATATTTATTATTAGGTACCTACCTATATTATATTGCTTATATATATTTAACCACATTTTTATATTAGGTATCTATATCTTATATAATACTTAGGTATGGTAAACGGACAAAATCCCACCAGGTTTGAATAATTAGAACATAACTCCCTTTCTCCCCTGAAAAATTAAATAGGTAAGATCATGGCTAAATATTTAGGTATGACAGCAATATTTACATTTTCATCCAGTTATGCCATTCATGGGATAAAAACAGAAATTGTGATGGCAACTGTCAAGGAATTTTAAATGTAGACAAACAAGCATATATCTATATATTATTAATTCCATGTTTTTAATCAGTGTTTACGTTATCTGACGGATTTTGTCCTACATGTTTTCTTAGATATATCTACATCATTTATAAAATAAGAATTTATATTTAGCATTGATATTTAAATACAATTAAATATTGTGTTTGAAATAAAGTTTATTTTATTATATTAGTATATCTATATTCCTTTCTAAATTAATATAAATATTTGGTGTTTGGAATTTTTATTAATTTTATTATAAAAATGAACTTTTAGAACATGGTGGAGAAGGCCGCTATTAGTGGTGTTAAATCATGTGCTACATCAAAGCCAGTAAGTGCATGTTTTAAAACACCTTTTCCTGCTTTTGCTTTTATAATATTGATAAATGCTTATGGTGACTGATTATATTTTTACTGTTGATGTACCAACAGTCTCTTTCGCTTGTTAATGGTTTGAAGTTTATATAAGTGACGGTCTCTGAATTGGAAGCATAACATGCACGTGTGTAAGGTGAACTCATAAAAATGTAATCATTCATGGCATATTTTTAAGTTTAAAAGTAATATCTATTGGTAATAATTATTTGAAGTGCATTGAAATAAATATGTACCTATTTCATAATTATCAATTGACAATTTATTCACATAATAAAAAGTTTAGCTACCTTAAAATAATACATTATAATTATTAATAAATACAGATACCTATACCTATTATGTTTTAATAAAAATAGAAATATAGGTTATATTGTTATAATATATTTATTATTTAAACTTTACATTTTACTATTGTTAGCTGAGAAGTTTTTATTAACTAAAAAATATATAATCAATTCTTAATTATAAATGAATGAATTAAATTAAAATAATAAAATTATTTGGCTATAGGTATACATATGTGTCTCATTATTCCCCAGACAGAATATGTGACTTAAAATATGTTAAATGTGACTCAATCTTTATAAAATGTTGTGAATTTGTGATTTAAACATTTGTGATAGTGTGTGTAAGTTTTATCAGTGTATGTTCACAGCCTGGTATTATTATATATCGTGGTTCACAGTAATATAAACGAAAGGTGTAAGGCTTGTTTTTGCAGTAAGTTCCAAAGTGTAAAATGAGAACTAATAATAATAACAGGTAAAATTTTTATATTTTGTTTGGTAGTTCAAAAGTAATCCATAGACAGTGATAAATATGATATTTATTTGTCTAACCTAGAGACTCGTTCCTAATATTTGCTTCATGAAATTAACATATAAGTATAAAATTTATATACCTATTACCTAGGTAGTTTTTATATCAAGTTTCAAGTTGTTACACAATAACTTTGTATTATGTATTATGCTTTATATTTATTGGTTTTTTTTTTTATATAAATTAAAATAAGTAATATAGTACTCATATTTATTAATTTTTTTGTTTGTTTCAAAGTTCAATCATTGATAGTTTAACCCACAATTTTTTTTATTATCATGACATATTTAGTAATATTTCATAAATAGTATGGAATTATCTTCTAAGTGCAATATATAGCAATTTGTAGTTTGTAAAAGGAATAGGTAGGTACTCTAAATTATGCTGTTTTTTTTTTTTTATAAATAAAAGTACCTGCCTATTTATTTTAAATACCAATATAATTACTAATTATATTTATCAATTTAGAAATCTATGTTAAATATGTTTTATCTTACGAACTTCAAGTTATTGAAATTTGATCATTTATGAACTAAAAAAAAATAATTTGATGATAAAAAAAAACTACAATTTTAACATACCTACCTAAATTTATATTAATTTTAGTTTTTTGTCTTTTAACTGTATTTTTAAACTAACAATGAGTATTTGTTTAACAATTTATTAAATAGTAGTTCTGTAGTAGGTATTAAGTAACTATCACTAATATTAAATAGGTAATTAAATGTTTAATTTATAAAAATTCCTATAGTGTGCATAGTGTGTACATAAAGTTGTATCGAGTTTGTCTAGCTTTTATAGTTAAAATAAAATATACTATTAGCATATTATATCTAGTATCTATTAGTGATAAAAAATATTAAAATCTTTCAGTCACCATAATTTTTGAGGCTGTAAATATTTGTTAATTAATTGTATTATATATGCTACATTTTTTATAACAATTATAATTTATAACGCTTAAATAAATACAATTTTTATTTTTACATTATCAATTATAATAGTAGGAAAATAAATTTGATTTATAATTAAAATATCAGCATAATAAATATAATTATTACTATCATAACTTATATTAATTTTATTGTGATATATAGTAGAATATTGATTTTATTTTAATAGATAGTCGGTTCTGAGGTCCCTGGCAAGAAAGTGCTGTTAGCAGAAATTGAAAAGGCTCGTCAAATTTTGCATGAAAAAGTTTTAAATGTAAGACAAACTCGTTGAAAATACATAACTTCTTTAAAAATCATTATATATAGCTAAACTAACAGTATAGCATAAATATCTCTAAAATACTTTTGTTGTAGTTACCATCTTAATTCAGATTTCAGGAGAGATTTTGTTCAATTTTTTGTTGGTCCAATGAATATTATATACTAAAAAATTAAATGCACACTAAAATGTTCATTCTTTAAAATTGATAATATCTATTCATTTAAATTTTTTATGTCTAGTTTTTACATAACATTATTTATTTCTAGAAAACTTATTTATATATATATTCATCATAATATTGCTGGTCTTATAATATCAAATTATTTTATATGAAATAAATATTTTTAGTTAATTCAACTGCCTACTATACCTAATGGAAAGATTATATTAAATGTATTGTGTTTAAAATGTTTATTGTATTCAGTATATTTGTAACATGTTAATTTATGTTTTTTATTTTTGAGGTGTTTGAAGTCTAATCAAATAGTAAATCATAGTTTACAAGGTTTTTACAATTTTTTTTTTTTTAATGAGCAAATCAGTTTAAATAATCATGATTTGTATAACCAATTATGATTTGTCATGTTCTAGAAAAAAAGAAACAATCTATGTGTCGCGCTAATGCATTGACATTATGTCATTGAATTGTTTTCATTTCATTACCTATTTGTTACATGTCACTTAAAAATAAAATATTACTATTTTATTGGTTTAGTAAATACATAGCATAAGGAACTTCTAGACTGGAGGTAGATGTGCAGCTTCAAACTTGTATTCTTGTATACAAAAGTTTTCCAAGTGTTACATCAGCCAGTGGTCTAGATGAACCCGTGGGTTATACCAATGAAAAAGATATTATTCATTTTATAATATTATTATTATATAGTTACAAGGACAATTGTTGATTTGGTTACTAGGGAGATAGATATATTTGTTTTGTTTTATATTCTTTTTGTTTAAAATATGTTTCGAAACCGGGAATTTAACACACTCATAGAATGGGCTATCTTAACTTGTTTTCTTTAAAATATAAATAAATACATACTATAAAAGAAAATATAACTATATAAAAATAGAATATGCGCTGGGAGTATTCAAAATGATTATTTGTAACAACTAGTTTCGACCGTAAGTCATCAGGTTACAAATGAATAATGAGAAAACAAAAAAGGAATACAAACAAATATGAAGATTAATAAACATAATACCTAGAATATACTAATAATAAGTTGTTAGAAAATTATATATCGTTATCTAATATGTATTGGTAAATATCATTATCTTTAAAATCTGTTTGGATATTTCAAATATTATTAAAACTAATATGTTTTACTTAATTATAAATGAGTAATTCTTCTAATACTGAATTTTGGTAGATATTTTTTTGATTATTTAATATTTTTAATCTTTCTATATTGAAATATATACTATGATTATATTCAAAAACAGACTAATCAAAATTAGATTTAGGAGAAGATTTTTTAATTTTTCTATTATTATTATTAAAACATTACTAGTTTTTTTAATATAAAATTAATTGCATTTTTTTGGGGGGGGGTGAGGGGCGTTAAAATTTAAATGTGCTCTTTTTGTTGTTTTGTCAGTTGTAGTTTCAAAACTGATTGTTTATTTAAAAATATTGTTTATTGTTGTGTATTAACAAGTCCAAATATTAAGATTTTTTTACCTCACTAACTTATTTATTATTATTCAATAATTAAAATGATAACCTTCCTTGTTTTTTTTTTTAATTCATTGACATATTTCTTAAAATATTTATGCTCTTACAGTTTCACCGACAGTATTTTCCCATAAGTAAAATAATTAATAAGGAACAATGTTAATGAATACCCAAAAAAGTATAGAATTAAATAAATTGCTCAAAATATAACTCATAAGTACTTACTATAATTTTATTAAAATGAGTAATTTACAATCTTTATCAATATTCAATTGGTAGATAATAAAATATGAACTTTATTAAAATTTATAAATTGTTTATATACAGTTTTGATAGTTTTTTTTATTTAAAAATATATAATAAGTGTATTGGAAAGTACTTCTAAGTTGTTGAATTGTGTCATTGTGAAATCTGTTCTCAATACAATTAGTAATTTATAGATAATAATTATTTAAAAATAGTTTGCTTTCTTTTGAAAACAAGTACTCACATGGGATTAGTAATAATATGTTTAGTTAAAGATATAACACTTTCATTGTTTAACTTTTATTTCAATGGAGTGTAAATTAACTAAATTAAAAATGTATGATAAAAAAATGTATTTTTATTTTTACAATAATATTATTAAGTGTACGGAATTCAAATCTGGGATGCCGTCAAATATGTTTCTAATCGTATTTTCTACACTGATTTACATGTACACACTAGCTGAAATAGCTTCTATTCTATATAAAATATTCAGTGATCTAATCAACATGCTAAAAATTGGAAAATAACATTACTGTCCCACTAAATATAGTTGACAACAGAATAAGATAATATAATATAATATAAAATATTAGGTATTTATATACAGAAATATAATTTACACTGACGAAAAATAATGAAATTATTTTTAAAAATGTGATTACACCTTAATAAAGTATTCAGAATACTTGTAAAATGTATTTAAAATACTGTATTAAATACTTAAAATATATTTGGAATACTACCCAAGTTTTGTAAATAATGAATAAATCTGTCATTGTTTAATATTATTTATTTTTATATAAGTATAATGTACTAAACAGCTTCTTTCGAATGTAATGATTTATCCGAGGAATAGTTTATACCATCTATATCTCAAAAAGTTTTAATTTATAAATTTAATTTTTAATAATATTTTTATTATAATAATCTATATAATGCTAAATATGTCTATATAAAAAATTTTACCTAGGTATTTAAATATTTATGTTAAATAAAAATAATTATTGAGCTTTTAAATTAGTTTGTAATGAAAATTTGAAATTTGAATAAACTAATATTTACAAAATTAAAAAAAGAAGTTTAAATACTATTTGTTTGTATCTGTCACTAGTTTGAATACTTTCATGGAAAATTGTGGATTCATTTGTATTGGTAATTGGATGCACAAAAACCTAAATAATTTGGACCAAAATATATTATCTGGATAAAATCTCTCATAATCTAATTATACGCTTATTGATTTATTTATATGTATTAAAAAAAATTATAATAATTGCATATATACCTACATTATATTATTCTAAATTTTTTCAGGTCAATGAATATGAATCATCTATTATTTGTTCAAGAAATAGCGAAAGTTCTGAGGCAATTAATGGTAATTACAAATTTTCATACTTTTAATTTTATGCTCAATTGTTTTTTTTTTTTTTATATATTACATTACAGCTATCACAGAGTTAAAAAATGCTTTTCAAAAGTTGGAAGTTCGTGTTAGTGTGTTGGAAGGAAAATCACCTAGTGTAAGTATAGTAACTAGTATAGTTAATAACTAAATCATTGTTATACTCTATTTAGTATTTCAGTATTATTACATTGTTTTCTTAACACTTTGTATGTGTATACTGTACGAGAAGTGTCATGGGATGGGATGTAGTATTTTTATACTCATTTTGAATACATGGTGGCGAGTTACGGTGGTTATCGACCATCAGCCGCCAATCACAAAGTGCCTTAAAAAAGCAATCTGACTATTTTGATGGCTCAATATATTAAAATTAATTAATGTTAATATTATAAGATGAACAAAATTGGATAAACATAAATTCCCGTTTACATGCTTCCATCTTTTTTTTGGTTTTCCTTCAACATATATTCCCCTTGCTACTGCCTCTGTCTCTTCTCGCCTTAAAACATGTCCTAGTAATTTCAATATATTCTCCTTCATTTGGCCTACTATTGAAGCTACTTCTAACTACCCCTTATATATTTCTTATTTTGTCCTTTAGTCACCCCACTCGTCCATCTTAACATTCTCATCTCACTTATACTGTGTTCTATTTTCCTATTCACTGTCCAAAATTCGGTTTCATACATCATTGCAGGTCTCACCAATGTCTTGTAAAATATACCTTTTAACATAATAGGGATTCTCCTGTCACACAAAATACCTGATGCTACTCTCTACTTCATCCACCTACACTTATTCCTATGTTTTATATCTTCCTCAAAAGTCAAAACCACCATTTTTCTTTAAACAAATTTTAAATACTTGAACATCTCAACCTTATCCACTACATCTCCGCTTAACTTCATTACATGCCATTTCCTATTCTTTTGTGTTCCAATTCTCCAAAATTATACTCTACAGAGATTTTACCCCTACTAATCCTTAATCTTTTCCCTTCGCGTGCTTTTCTCCACTCTTTAAATCTTCCTTAAACTTCCTCAAGACTCACTCCAACCAACAATATCATAGCAAACAGCATGCAACATGGTACCTCATCCTGTTTATCCTTTTTTATTTCATTCATCACCATGAACTTTGGTGCATTCCCACTCTAAAATCCTCGGTTTCTCCATACAGGCTCACTCATGAATTTGCCCCTTCATACATCTCTTAAAGATATAAAATAAAACTAACACATAGATAGTTATAATAGTTGGTAATAAGAAATGTTAATTATTATCCTAATTAAATATTAGTCTGGCTGCAAATACCCAAAGTAATTTATAAATATTATTATATTTGTATACATGACAAAATAAATGTACAATATTTTTGTTTTAGATTTCTTCAAATAACTCTGATTCACTTACACAAGGTATTAATTTTAAAATTTGAATATTAGTCAATTATTTGTAAATTATTCATTTTTAATTAACAAATAATGTTTTTATTTTCAGATATAAGCAAATTACAGAGTCTACTAAAGCAATTAGAAGTTCGTGTTGCTACATTAGAAACTAAAAAGACAGCAGTGACAACTCCTGTTAAACCCAAAAATGAAGACATTGAAGAAGATGATGACGTCGATTTATTTGGATCAGAATCTGAAGTAATTTTAATTAGTAATGTTACGAACTGTTCGATTTTCAAACTCAAAATTGAAAATATTCTAATCAAACTAATCACAAAATAGTGGTATTCAAATATCGAACCAAGGAAAACAAAATTTGAACCTTAATTTGTCAAAAATCTCTAAAGAAAAAATCAAAAATGTTTAAATAAGTAGTTTTTTCTATTTTTAGGATGAATAATAATTTTTTCCATAATGTATATGAGTACTTATTATCGACGAATTTTCGTTATCGTTTATCAATATAATATAATATGATGTAATTATTAAAAATTATTTATGAATCATATACCCATATTCCATAGTATGCTATAAATATAGAGCGATGTGTATAAATATTTTAAATATTTTAAATTAGAATCAATCACTGATTATTCTGATGAGTTTTCGGCGTTGGAAGTGTGATATGCAGAAAATAATTTAATAAAAAGTATAATTAATGTACATTAATTGTATTTCGAATATCAATATTGATGCAATATGATACAAAAATGGATTGTTTTGTCCTTTTATTGATGATACACTGGTACTTGGTAAACTTCAAAATCAATTAAGTGCTAAATTGTTTTTAACTTTTTTGAAGTTCGGTTCAGGTTTGATATTTAAATTGAATAGTTCGGTTCAGGTTCGAATAAAAAATGTTAAGTTTAGTTCATTTTGGGTTTGTTAAAATTTTAAAAAGTTCAGCTCGGATTCAGTTTGATCTTAAAAATCTAGGTTTGTAACATCACTAATTTTATGTCTCTGCCACAAGATATTAGAGTTTCACAAAAATTTGATAATAATTCACTTGGCAACAATTTTTGATTCTATAAATTCAGATAATCCTTATTTTCTAATTACTACCTACTATACTTTACTTTATTATAGTTTATATTTCATTACTTACACTATATATAATAATTTTACGAATATTATTTTTAGGAAGAAAGTGAAGAAGCAGCAAAACTAAAAGCCCAGAGGGTAGCTGATTATGCTGCTCGTAAATCCAAGAGTGAGAAATAATAATTTTTTAACAATATCTATAAAAATATATTTAATATTTATAATCATTTATAGAACCTACCCTTATTGCAAAGTCAAATATTATATTGGATGTTAAGCCATGGGATGATGAAACTGATATGAAGGAATTGGAAAAGGCTGTTCGTCAAGTATCTACTGAAGGTTTATTATGGGGAGCATGTAAGCTATGCTTATATTACATTTTGAAAATTATGCTGTCCATTTATTATTATTATTATTTTTTTTTGGGGGGGGTAATGTTTTTTTACTATTTTATTAATTTACAATTAGTAAACTAAACAAATCTCTACATTAAAAAAAATTGGTACTAGTCTTTTATCTTGATAAATATATTATAAATACATAATTTAATAATTTATATATTAAAAAATACATAAAATTATTTTTCAAGACTACAGTTAAAAATTAATTCCTGACATTCATTTTAGTATACACAGTCTAGTACTACAATGTAATATGAATTATATTTAAGTTATATAATTACATTTACTATTTCAGCCAAATTGGTTCCATTAGCATATGGAATACACAAGCTTCAAATTAGTTGTGTTGTTGAAGATGAAAAAGTATCAATCGATTGGTTACAAGAGACTTTACAAGAAATTGAAGATTTTGTACGTATTTTATTTTAATGTATTTGCTTATTAATATTTTAAAAATTATAAACAATAAACTATGATATTTAAATTTATTCAATTATAATTCTAATACCATATTTTTTACTTTTAGGTCCAAAGTGTCGACATAGCAGCTTTCAATAAAATTTAAGATTGGAAATAATTTAATTCATCTTTAAAATTGATATTAAATTAAAATTTTAACAATAAAATAAAATATATTCATAAAAAATAATTATTTGTTTTAATTAATTTTTAAGAAATGTATTATGTACCTAATACCTATATACACAGGGGTGGGGTCTTGTATGGTAAATTATAATAATAATTTATATATTGTGTAAAACTAAAAAATAATTTTCTATAATTAATTAGTTGTATGGTTTGTTGGTTTATTTGGTTTTGCATATCATTAGTTTGTTATCAAATTTCACAAATAAATAAATATCTAGGTTTTATTTTTACTCATAGGAAAGTAAATTAATATTAATACAAATAGAACATCTAATTACGTCTTGTAATTTTATTTGAATATCTAACTAGTTTTTATGAAAACATTTATACATTTTTTAATGAATCAAACTCAAACTACATTAGAGGCACACTGAGACGTACCTAGCCAATTTTTTTTTTGTACCTACTTTTAATTTTTGTTTTCAGTAATGTATTTAGTTGTTTAAACTATAAATAATTCAACATTATAATAATATATTTTTGTAATTTATAATTAATTAGTTGATATTTTACAGTAACAGGCATAATTTGATATTAAAAAAGACCTACGTTTGGGAACTTTTCAAAAACAGGCTATTAAATTATTACAGTTTCATAAATGCATTAAACTGCATAAGCATTATAATAATTTTAAGTAGGTAGTTGGACAGATATGACATTTTTAAATAATAATTAATGTCTCACTGTGTATGATGTTGGAGCACAGTGAGACAACATTTAAAAATTATTGGTGCTACCATCAAATATTTATATTCTTACAATGATTAGATGATTGATTGCTTAATCAATTTAATAAACATAAGTATAAGTATGACTTGTCAATAAAAAGAATATTTTCAATGTTGGAGAGAAAAAAAAATGTCTCGCTGTACTTTGGTCACCGCCCTACTCATTACAACACAGTGTTTCAATAAAAAAATGTTAGTATAAAACATTTTTAGAATTAATAATTTGAGTTCTACAATAGTTAATTTACATATTATATATCTAATTTATTTAATCGTAATAGGTAAATTTTAAATCAGTATTAGTAAGCCCTTAAATTTGAGAATTTTGCTATATGTACATTTTTACAGAATTTTTTATCTTGGTTTTTCGAGTTTGAACTAGATACCTGTGGATATAAAATAAAATTAAAAAGTTATATAAATTAGTATACTATATTAAGGACCGAAACAGACGACCGGCTTTCGCCGGCCGGCGAGTTCGCCGGTTCAGTTCTCATTTTTCGCCGGTGACACGGCATACTAGGTCACGGCGGCCGGCCGGCTATAAACTGCTGGAGCACAGCAAAATGCATATAAAACATCGGGTACAAACACACGACCGGCATTTCGCCGGCCGGCAGCCCGAAATCTGTTTCATTTTTACACATATTTCTATCATTTATTATTATACAGTATATAAACATACCTACTGTGGTATTATATATTATAGATATGATGTATAATTTAGCTATGGTTCACATAAAATATTATATGCATTTTTGATTAATGTGTATAAAAATAGATATTTAATTATTCACTTTATTTTAATAAATATTTTAAAAACTATTTTTATGAATGAAATTTTAGTATTTATATTATACTATTACATTGTATTATTTTATTATTTATTATTGGATATAGGTTTACTTATGAACTTAATAGTAGGTACCTACCTATATTACTAAGGCCACACTTTTCAGAAACCTAACATGGATCATTAATTATTAATAATATATCGTATAAATATATATGTCTAATATCGTAAAATAACACGA
>JAIPRL010003724.1:0-44165 GCA_025469235.1 Pemphigus obesinymphae | reverse complement strand
GAGGTTTTTAAGTCCTAAAAGGGGTAATTTTCGGTTTTATGTTCTGAAAATTTTATACAGTGTTAAATATACTTAACTCTAACTAAATTCAAAAAATCTTGAAAATCTGTAGTCACAATTTTTTTTTTATAGTCATTTTAATTTTTTCTGTAAAACTATCAATTTTGAGGTATTTAAGCCCAAATAGTTGGTAAAATGAGATTTTAAGACCTAGGCAAAAATTGTGATTTTCAATGATGAATAACACGGCTAAAAAATAAAATAAAAATAACAGCCTCGATCGATCCCTAGAAAAAAAAATGATATGAGTTATGTATACTACACCGAAGCTATGCTCAGAATCGTTTTATTGAATGCAATGATTTATCATTGATTTCAAATTCAATACATCCACCAAAAGTACCCTGCCCAGTAGCGAAGTGCATTCACCAATACTAACACCCGACGATCGAAGTGCTTCCACAACCTACTGACCGGCTTTTTAAAAAATATTATTTAGTTATTACGCTCTCGCGTTACTTCTAACATTTTTAATTGAATTAAACCATTTTTAAACTTGGTCTTAAAAAAAATAATAAAAATTGTTGTGCGAACTTTAAACAAAATGTAATTATACTCGTACTATAGGTATTAAAATGAAGTTTATATTTTATTTTAATGATAAAACTATTATCTTAATATATATGATTTATGTTATTTCATAAGGTAAAAATAATCGATACTGAATCGCATTATGATTTAGTAACACTTCGTAATATTGGGACTTGAGTAGAACGAAAGTAACAGTAACTATACAATAAAAGTATATAATAAACATAATAATCTTCAATTGTATTTATAGAAATATAAAGTAATTTGGTCTAATAATAACAAAAGTAAATAAAGTATACACCATTACACTCTGTATTGATATATAATATGTCTGTATAGTGTTTATGTGGTAAACTATTGCCGGGCATCAATCGCCGCCACAAACATATACTTCCCCAAGTATCATTCCTACACCCAAACTAGATATCCAGGCTAACCGATCGGGATACCATGGTCGTAAATCAAAAAGAATGAATTAAATATTTCTATATTTTATATACGTGTAATACTGCATATTGGACCTCTGCTACGCCGAGTCTTATAATTGGCCAAATCGTCGCGTAATGTGGAGACGACAATGAAATTCCATTGATATTATATTCAATTACTTTATATGCCGGAGATTTTTGTACTGATTTTCCAAAACACATTGATCATTGTACCTAATATATATATATATATATGTATAACGAGATTGATTTATATGTAATATATATACATAGATATAGTGAGTTTATACAAAATATACAAATATATTAAATTATTATAAAAATAAATAGAATTATTTAATTAAATAATATATAGTATATTCCTAATATATTTTTATTTGTTCATTTTAAGAACAGTTAGTTTTTTTTAATTGCTTTTTAGTTAATGTTACGACCAATCTATTACAATATTTAAATCGCTAATGATTTACTCAGGAATGAATTTTGTATTGTATTAATACTTAAAATCGAATGAAGATATCGGGTATGATCTTTATTATTGTCAATTATACAGACCGAAATAATTTTATAGCATATATTTATCAAAATCTTGTACCTTGAACTAAAATTCAAGATACGTTACATTTTTAAGAATTTGATTTCCAGATAAATAATAGGTTGTCATGTTCCACACGTTTGCTATATGTAAATATAAATACGGTTACCACGGTTATAAAACTGTCGGGTTTTTTGAAAATTCTCTGTAAAAATGAATTATCTTGCTCTCTCGGCGTGTGAGAGTCTCCGTTAAATTACGTTTTTGAGGCAAAATAAAGTGTATATACGAAGCATGGCCTTTGCGTGTTCGTAAAAATAAACAGACACAATATACAATACACGTAAATATATTATATTGTGTATATACGTAAGACGACCGTGTATATATTTATAAACTGGAATTATATATCTGGAAAATATTTGAATTCGTCAAAGTACGCCAAGTAGAAATATAATTTCCTAAATTGATTTTCCATTCAAATTGTGAAGAATTCAAAAACGTTCGTCTGTGACGAAGTTATTAAAATAATTTTAAAATTTTCGAGAAAAATACAGAACAATATACATCGAGTATAAATGTATAATACTCCAACTTACAATGTAAAAATACCAACGAACTCTAGAGAAAGACAGAGAAAAAGTTTCAAGGATATAATACCTCTGCCCTCTGATGAAATTAATTGTGTTTATAATATAATATAATAATAATAGTGGTGAATGATCATTCAAAGTTTTCAGACGACGAACACCTGATGATATTCAAACATTTAGAGGTATAAGGTAAGGGCTTGTAAAAAACCACGTCGGTCGATGCAAGTTCTTTTTTATCAAAGGAAAGTATTTATGTATATATTGTTATAAGGAAAAAATAAATGCATAGAATGTATTTTTTTTACTCCTTTATATAAAGATTTTCATTATATCGAATAATTATTTTTGTTACCATTTTATTTCCCGTTTTTTTTTTTTTTTTTTACACCATCAAAAATGCCACAGAGGATACAGTAACCCTCCTCTCTAGGCTTTGCAATTTTTTTTTCTTTATAACGGCTACATTTCGAGAATTCATATTAATAATATTAATAATATTCCCTTTAACCATAATATTATTTAAATATTTACCTATGAATTTGTGATGCATTTAAAACTCCAGCTGATGATATTTAACAGCAATAAAATTAAATTATTATTGTATTCTGTGTTTACTCTAACCTAATGGTGAGTAGAAGTAAATTATTGGTTTTAATGCCATACTTCGTGGAAGGAGGTAGCAATTGGAAGGATTTGTTTTGGAAGACATATTTTTTGTCATATAAATCTGCTTTTATATCGTTTAAAAAAAATTGACCCTGTTATATAATATATAATGTACATATTATAATTAGGTATAATTATATTCGAAATTTAGTTCATTTTCATAAAAATTTAAACTATATATACTTACTATTATTGATTGAAAATTTAAATCAATAGGATTTAATTATGATTTATTTTATATAAGTAATCATATAGGTTTTTATAAAGTGCCTGAATTAATTGAAATTAAAAATATATTATAATAAATCTTGTAACATCTATTCTATCTACTCT
Source organism: Pemphigus obesinymphae (assembly GCA_025469235.1). Classification (NCBI taxonomy): domain Eukaryota; kingdom Metazoa; phylum Arthropoda; class Insecta; order Hemiptera; family Aphididae; genus Pemphigus; species Pemphigus obesinymphae. Next base: position 40,998 of record JAIPRL010003724.1, on the reverse strand, counting down.
GCGAGCTTACTGAATTTCTGGGTTCTAAATGTAACAAAACTTTATTAAAATTACATTTTATAGAATTATAATATTTATTATAAAAGTACCAATTTGTGTATAAATAATTATACTGCTGTACTAACAGGTATTATTATATTGTAGCTATAAATTACAATAATATTATTCTATTTTGTAATTTATGTAGCTACACTTTATTAGACTCGTCTTATATAGAACATGGCGAATACAAAGTGTAAAATTATTAAAATCAGAATGTAAAAATTATATATAATGCGTGAAAATAAAATGAAATTATCACAATTAATGATTGGAGGTTTTTTTTTTTTTTAATCGAATATTTTCACAATTACATAATTATATTTTAGAGTTTATACATGACAAAAAGATGCAGAAAGACGGTGTTTCATATAGTATAATACATTTACCAGTTATAAAATGGATACAACAGTAATTTTATTTAACAATCATTCGTCGTTTATCCATGTATTTGTGTTGAAAACATTTCGTTGTATGTCTCAAATCTCCGAAGGTTTTATTCGATTTATTACGTTTGTTTTGTTATATCGTTGAAGTGGATTATCGTAGAAAAAGTTGTACATATTATCAAAGATATTATAACGACATTTTATTTAGTACATAATAATAATAACAATAACAAGTATTCTCTATATGAAACTACAATATAATGCAAGTGGGATTAAAACTGTAGTTTTTTATATATATACACGAATAGAATATAATAGTTTATTTTATTTTATTTTTTATTATTATTATTATACATAAAACGTTTTCTTTTTTCGTTTTTCTCATATTATTATTATTATTACTAGTATAGCTTTAAGGGTAATGGCAAACACATATACCGTGATATATTCGACCGGATTGCATTTGAACGGTTGTCGTGCGAACGCGTTTCACCGGCGCGTATAAGCTTCGATCTCGGTTTTCGGAGGGCCATTATCCCGAATGACAGCAGTGAACGGGCCTCAGTATTCCCGAAATCGGATCATTACGGAACGAGTGTGGACGGGCGCACGGATACCGGGTATGTGGTAATCCTCTCGCCGCCGGACCGGACTATACCTCTTGGACGCCGTGGCATTATAAAGTTTTATTCTCGTCAATGCCCGTTTGATTGACCCACGCCCACCCTCCCTTACCACCCACCCGCGGCCACATGGTCACCACATCCCCAGTAACAACCAATCTACCACCCTCGCCCCATGCTTAAGCCGGCCAGGCGGCGCCAACACGCTTGTCGTTTAACAATACATATATAATATATATATATATATATATATATATATATGTACACTATATGTGTATGTGATGTAAGACCAGACGAATCGATATTTGTTCACCACTGTCAACCTCGTCCCTAAATATATACACTGCACATAACCCCTTCGGGCCTGCAATAAACATTGTGAATTCCGTCACGATGCAACAAAATCATCCAACCCTCCTCCTAGCCCCGGCCACCCTCTCAATCCTTCTATATTAAACCTATCTGGTCTCTTTTAAACTGACAATCGTCTTACACACACACACACACTTAAACAGACACAATCATATACGCACACATCGTGCATGTTCACAAAACCTATATAAATAGTGTGTTCCATAAGTTACGTAATATTATAATATTTCCACAACCTAGAACCTAGAAACAACCTAGAAAATCATATGCCAATTAAATAATTATATTAAATTAATTAATAATTCAATATTTTATATTTCAATTATCTGTCCTTGTATTATTTACATGTTATAAAAAATGAGTACGGTAAAAATATTCGTGAAAAAAATTATCCGTATATAAGAGAAAATATCCGATATGCGAATACTTTTGTTATATTATACAATGAACGTACAATAAACAATATTTTAACCAATTATTACTAATTGTTGCCTGGTATTAATTGTTTTAATTTTTAGTTATCTTAATTCGTGGTCCTAATCATTTTTGTTTGTTCTATTCTGTAAGAACAATGTCTCCGCATTTTTTTTTTGAATTGTTACGTAATCAATTATATTTAATATTAATACTATAGAAAATACTTAACATGACGATACATCTCCATTGATTGTTGTCGTAATATACACGGAATACAGCAAAATCGGGTTTTGTATTCTGCAATTTCTTCAAGCGGAGATGGTCATATGCATTAGGTATGGTAGATTTTTACTCGATTACATTTTTTTTTTTATTTAAAAAAAAGTCAACAAAATGGCTATTCCAAAATATAAAAAATGTATAATTCAATCAATAAATTACATTAAAAAATAATTTCAAGTTTTAGAACATTCTTATAGATATTTACTGTTGGAAAAACTACATTAAAAAATATTGGTTTACTGAAAATATATTTATAAAGTGTTATGCGGAACTTATAGCGTATATAAAGCAGTAATCTTCACAAGTATAATATATACATATAAAGAATACACGGGCGTATTTTGTACTTATATAATGTAGTTCCCCTCATATATTGACAATGATAACAATGGTGCATAAATTCGAAACTTGTAACGTTTTTTCATGTTAAAATTTATTGTACACAAAGTCATATATTACGTGTACTTTCTTGTAATTTCAGAATTCTCTCCTGTAATATATATACGAGTCCTATGGAATGGTAGGAGTTGTTCGTGAAGATGTTTGTATAAACGTTATCAGACGTAAAAAAAAAAAAAAAAAATACGAGGAAGTAAATAAAAAAATCATTTTAGGACAAACTAAAATAACGTTTATAATATGCGACACCATAAATTACACTATCGTAAACAAACAACAACTACACCGTATAGAAATAATTTATTAATTAATTATCTATATTAATAGTATTTTAGTAATTCAAGTATTTGATGTTTAAAATAAAACTAATTTTAAATAATGTTTTTTTCCAATATCGAAAAAAAATGGAAATATATTGTTTTATGTTTAATTTTTTTTGTTATGTTAGTTTAATTTTAAATCATAATATATGTACTCATTTATTATAAAGTATAGCGTGAAAAGTAAAAATGCAGGTAATATAGGTAAGGTATATCATAATAAAAGTATGCTAAAGACTGACTTGAAACTATATGAAAATTATTCAAAAATATTGATACTGTCTATCCGATTATAATTTTGGTACAAATTTTAAATATTTATAAATAATATACCTATTACCTACATCTAGAGGCTATTCAAATAATAAAAGTATAATAATTTTGAATGCTGTTTTTATTTGGTAATATGTATAAATATAATTGTATTCCTAAGACAATTAACTTACAGGATATTGTACACTATTATAATATAGAACGGAAACTGCGTATTCGTAATCCTGCAATGACGTTAAAAAAGCGATTCAGGTACAGGTGGTCCCTTAATCGGTCTTCTGACAAGATAATGTATTATTATTATTTTATATTTAAAAATAAATCATAACATACAAAAAAATTCTGAGCAAAGTTGGAATTAATTAAATTTATTGTGTATTAAAATAATAAATGGTTATTGTTTGTACCGTACATAAATAATAAATATCTTAGAAAACCGAAAGAGGTTGTTTAAAATATCAACTTCCAAATATTGTGATATATAAAAGATAATTTTAAAAAATTATTTAAGTTAATAGGTACGTATTAAATGTTTTTAAGATATTAATAGACATATAAATCTAACAATTTTAACGTTATATTCAGAATAACAATAAATTGAAATTTAAAAGGTCTATAAAAAGCCTAATGTGTTAGTTTTAGTTGCCTAAAATGTAATTGAACATTTTTTGTAATATTAAAGATTTAGTGCAAAGTTCAAGTCTTAATAAGATTGTCATTATAATTTTCCAAATTTGAATATAATATATAGGTAACAAAAATTTATATATTTCCTATATTAATGAGAAAAATATGCTGAAGAAATAGAAAAGTTATTTATTTAATGTATCTAGATAAAATTTCGTATAAATGAGTTTTTTTGTTAAAAACTCCTTATCGATTATTTATACAAAAAAAAAAAAAAAAAGATTCTTTTCACTCATAGGATATCAATAAATGTGGAAGCACTTCGCTTATCGGATGTATTGCATATGATAAATTATTGCATTAGAAAAGACGATTCTGAGCAGAACTTCGGTGTACTATACATAATTATTAATATTGTTATAATATGTTATATCCGTATGTTTTACATTATATCGTAAGAGCAATCGTACAAAAAAATTCGATTTAGTGTGCCCTTATCTATATTATAAAATAAAACATTTATTTATAACATCTTGATTTAATATAGGTACATAACTATAACTGTCAAATATATATTCAGTATTGATATTTATATGAAAACTAAAAAAATATTGTGAGATTCTTTGATTTAATGGTTGTATATCAAAATCCGCAGTATTACAATAATAAAATATTTTAACAATCATATGAGACATAGTTCATTTAAATATAAATAAAATAATAATCATGCGATATTAAATAATGTTTGAAAAATTTATAAACTGACAAATACTAAAATGTATATACATATACATTTTATAGGTATACATAATAAATTTATACTTTGAAGGAACATTTTTTAAATTATATTATACTTATAAACACACTATACCGAATGTTTGACATATAAAATTGGACTTTATAAAACATTAATGAACAAAAGAATTGTTTTGCAATATATACATTACCTAAATATATATATCCATCATTATTAAAGGTATACAATATAATTCTATACTTTGATGGAACATTTTATATTAAATATAATTTCCTTAAAATGTAAATGATTATAAGTATCTATCATATATTAATAATTTTCAAAAGTAAATACATTACATCGATTAAATGAGTACTTTAAACTAATTACTTTTTGGTAACAGATCAATAACAACAACCATAACATTCTTATAATTGAATGAATAAATATATATATATATATATATATATATATATTTAAAATATGAAAATAAAAATAAAATGAATCCATAAAACTATTAAAAATGTATTGAACAATTTGTATCAATTATTAAGTGTGCTTATAACATAGGTAGGAAAATTAAATATTTTTATCTGTGGGAAGTAGTTTTGAGATGGTTGATTTTAAAACTGAAATCTTTTATAACATATTTCAAAAATTGTTAGGTACTCATAATGTATCTCCCATAAAATAAAGCAATATAATTTAATATTAATAAGCCATTTAAATAATATTAACGAATGACTTTACAGTATACAATAATTTAAATAAGAATAACAGAATCTATAATCCAATATAATATTATGATACCCGAAAGGAATGAATACGATCAGAAACTTATAATATAATATATTATAAGTTTATGAATATGATAATACAAATAACGGTATTGACTTTTATCAATAAAAATGTATGAAAAATAAATTTATTATTATGTTAGGCACAGTTGGACCAAAAGTGATAAGCGTATTTTGGGTACTAGATTGCATTTTAGTTACTTTTTAGTACTGTTCTAACTATTACTTATATATAGGTACATAGCCAACTTTATACTTAGCGTATTATTTTATTTATTATTGCCTATAACTATAAGTTAAAATTTGATAATTTAACCTAAATAGGTATAAACATTTATATTGATTAATGAATATACAAAATTAATGTTATATATGTCAATTATATATATGGTAAGCAAAAAACTACAGAAGTATATTTTGTTCCTACCTTTTACTAAACAAAAAATGGCTGGAAAAAGCACCAATTTCATACGTGCAAAATTTCTATGGAACATGTGCTAAATATGCATGGACTTGAAGAAATAAAATAAAAATCATTGCAAAACATGACTAGGCCCTCAATACAATACTTTTTTTCCTGTCGATATTTTTTAATTTAGTTCAAGTAACGCACGGCTAATGTTATATTCAATTTTTTTCAAGTCTCAAAATATAATTTTTCCAAACTACTTTTTACCCTTTATATCTTAAAATATATGAAATGGTTGAAATAATATAAATGGCTATAAAAAAAAATTGTCACTATGGATTTTTAAGATTATTTTAAATTTCATAGTATCGTATATTTAATATTGAATACTATTTTCAGGTATTTAAACCCGAAAATTACCCCTTTTAGAACTTAAAAACCACGAATTCTAAAATTTCTATAAATAGCCCAAAATTGCAAGAGTATTTTAAAAAAGTTTAATCAAGGTGAATAGCTTACTAAATTACATATTCAGGTGTAAATTTTTTTTCGAAATTACAAAGAAATTAAAAATTTTGATTTGACGAAATAGTATTTTTGACGTTATTTTTTCCATTTTTGGTAGTTTTACTTATGCATTAAAAACTATTGGGAATTTTGAAAAATGACCTCTTTAAAATACAAACTATATACAATTTTCTACCATAAACACATAACCACAAACAATTAAGGTTGTAAAGTTAGAAGCACTCCTTCAGTATAAAACCACTAGCTTTCTCGCTACTCTCAAAATCTAAAACTCATATAATCGTAAAACCAATATATTCTTCACCTCGTTTTTAATCTAAACTTAGAAAAATAGAATACATAAACACATTTTACTGCGTCGAATTTTTATTTCTATTCTTCAACTACATTTTATAGCTAAAACAGGTAGGTAGTACATGTGCCTCAATGACTAGGTATATTTTAATTTAATATTTGAGAATCTCATTAAGATCAGTCTAAACTAACTTTGAAAAAGAAAATATTTGGTAAACGTATTATATTATTCAATATTATAGAAATATGTTACAAAATGAAGTATGGATAAGGACATTAAACATCTAAGAAGTTGTATAATATCCCGGAGACAATTTGTCACGGGGAACAACGGGGTTATTGCAAAAAGGACGGACGAAATCTCGTTATGCGAATAACGATGCATTGGAATTCGATTTTCACATTTTTTTGAAACCGACAACGTCGAAGAAAATATCCCGATATTACTATTACTGAATGATGTTTTCCGAACCTAATCCAAAAACTGAAATATCCCAACGCGCTTATACTATTGAGCTTAGACAAACAGACGATTTGTAAACGATTGATGAGAATACACTACGGTGAACGTACATAAAACCCTAAAAGCCTCATGTGAAACGATATCGTATATAAAGAGAAAGATCTTATATTTATATTCTTATACTTTCAAAAGGCCCAAATGACTAGTGCACGCTGTAATAAATAACATTACGACAACGGCAACGTAATTTGTGATATGATATGTATGATATTTATATAAAAATTAAATTTTTATGCAAACCCAATATGAGATAGTATTCATAAAAAAAAAATATAAACAATATTATATATTTTACTGGGTATAATTGATTATTACAAAAATTATTTGTCAAAATACTCAAGGTCGTTATGGAAAATAAATGTGCTCTTAGAGGATTCTAAAGAAACATTAGAAAGCCAATTGAATTTAGTCTGATTCAAACGCTGGTAATTTGATCGTATTTTTTTGTTTTTTTCGACAAAATTCGAAATTATTTTCCTCGATTGGATTCATTGCGTGTTATACGATATTAAGCGGAAGACATAAGTACTAATAAATTAACTTTGTGAGGTGTTTATAAAAGTTGAAAACTTCTCTGCGGGGTATAGGATTACAGTTTATTTATACGTACGTGAGGTACACGAATATTTAATGGAAAACCGTAAGGTAACCTAAATGTACGTAACTTTTCATTCACTAGAAACTCGACGTGCACGTGAACGATTTTTTTTTTTTTGAAAAAGTAATTTTTTAAAGTGGATTTTTTTCTATTTTGATCGGTTTCGTTAGAGTTTGTATCAAAAAAAAAAAACATAGCACTATATAGAACTACTAGTTTTCAAACGATCGTTTTATAAAGTGGAAATATTTTGGATATCAAATCTTGATTATTTCAATACCTACAAAATTTGACAACTGATAATATGTAAATCTCGAAATCTAAAAAAGAAAAAGTAGTACATAATTGAAATATATAAATTCAACGAAAATACTCGACAAGTATAAAATTTATCGATCGATTATAAATTATACACATTTTGATAGATACGCACTTCAAACATAATATAAATATATCTATGTCTATATGGAAATTAGAATTATATATGCACTGTTCAGAAAATGAAAAACTAAACTCTTGTATTCAATTATTAATGTATGAAATAACACATTCTTATTTTCGTTGATTTTTTTTTTTTTAATTTCAGATCAAACGTCCAGGTACAAATGGTGGATATAGTGTATTAATTAATATTATTTTACATTTGAAAGCATAAACAAAATAATTTAAAATGGAAAAGAATTCCGAGTGAAATTTAGTGTAATATTAAAAAAATTTTATATATTTTGTTCGACGGGTGTCATTTGGTGTGGAAGTATGCTAACCTTTTCGGACAGGATGCTCTCAGTGTATCTTTGTATTCAATAAAACGATTCTGAGCAGAGCTTTGGTGAAATAAGTAACCATGGTAATTGTATTTGTTATTTTGTTATTTCCACTAAATTATAAAATATCTTCATTATAAACGCTTTAGTAAAATATTAAAAAATCAAGAAGTCATGTTTCTGCTGGAAAAAAGTGTATAAGTATATACATTTCAAAACACAGATCATAATAAAACAAATACATTCCTAACATTTAAAATGAGTTTCTATATTTATATTAATCTCAATAAGAATTTTTACTTTGCGTTTTTTTTTTTTTTTTTGTACGTTTGATAACGAATTCTATTATTTAGATAGTATTTTAATGAAAATTTTTACGCAATATATGCATTTTGTTCAAGTAATTTTTTAATGTATTTGAGATCATCAACTACTGGTCTATTCAATATTTTTTTCTTGATGTAAAATGAATTAATAAAAAATATTTATCTATTTAAAATTAGGTATAAAAAATATAAGCTGATAATATACGTTTCTATAAAACTAACCTTAATATTATAATAACAAACGTATGTAATTTTCTGCATTTTAACAATAATACCTAAATTACTTCCAGGGATTAAATTCAAATATCATTATATGGACATTCAGTAACGTATATGTCTATCAATTTCGCAGGCCTTATTATATATACATTTTAGTCTCAAGTATGCTTTTATGCACGAACAAAAACTACCCTAAAAATATAAAGTACAAATCCATGGTCTTCAATGTTTTCTTTATTCTTCCGCAAATTTTATGATATAAGAGTATGTTTTTAAATCATCCACGAATAATATTACACAATATTGCATCGTCTACATTATTACAATTTCATATAATTTAGGTTTTAAAATAAATTTGACTATTTGTATAAATATACATATTTATATTATATTATATATATATATATATATATATATATATAAATTTGAACTATTGACATATAAATGTTTATTTTATTATATTATTGTTAGGATATTTATGATATGTGACAATAGTCGACAATCATCTTCCCGTCGAATCCGACACTACCTTAGCTGCGAACAGTTGGCTTTAATTATCTTGGCGGCCGTTGATTGCACAATTGTACGAGAAAAAAGTCAATGTTTTTCTTCATATAATCTAACTATGTGTTTGTCAGAGAAAAATATTTTTTCAAAGGGGGAAAATCCGTATTGAGAATGCACCACACCGCCGTTCTTCATTTATGAATCATGCTTTGTTACACGTTTCTAAGAATTTGAATGTTCTCGGTAATATATAAGATTCCGTATATAAAATTAAAAATTGCAAGATTAGGTATCTAAAATTTTTCACTGGGTGATTTTCGATAATGTCATTATAATAATTTTAGTTTTAAGATTTTTAAAATTCAAAGCGTTTAAAACTTGATTCCTAATAACGTTATTGAAAATTAAACATTTTACGAATTTAATTTTTCGATAATAAGTTTGTACATAAGTTATCATACACTTAAACCACTCAGTTTCGCAGAAAAAATGGCTCACCTGAGCCATGTCTTGATTAATTTTCAATAATTTTTATTATTACATAACATTGAAAAATGGTAGTAATTTTACTTTAAAAACATATTTATATATTTGTCAATTGTTCAATTGTACTTTTTCTTAAAATTGTCTGTATAGTAATCCTTAAAATCCGGGACTTAATGATCGCATTACCATTAAAACTTGTCTTATTTCTCGATATTTCGGTGAGACGTGGATTATAATAATATAATGAAATGAACGCTTTCAGGTCTTGCGAACTTTTCTACAAACACCACTCGACGGTCTAGCATATTTGAATCGGTTCGTGCAAAAAGGTTCTTAGCGTCATTTTAGGCAAAAACAAGTTAACAGTGAACTTTAAGTTTTTAGGGGTATTTTCAATATTTTATACAATAACAGACTTTATTTAGACATTCCCTGGGCTAGAAAACTGCATGTTGTTAATCCGTTTCATGCAAGAAGGAATCTGATTCCCGGACTAAGTTCCGTTTTTACACGAATTCCTCCTATTATTATTTCTAATTTGCTATATCACTTATATTTTATCTCATATGTCTTATCATTCTATAGTATTATTTTATTAACAATTTATGTTTTGATTATATCATTATTACTTGATATTTATTTTACGTTTTTCGTGAATTAACAACGTGGTTTAAGAATGATTTTGTGCATCATCACTCATTATGGACGAGGAAATTAATAATCAGCCTAAAAAACGGAAAAGTGGTCCATCTCTGTGGAAACGTAATGTTACCAAGCAAGCAAGGGAAAGTGACTTGCCTTATGTAAACAGTAAAGGTGATTTTGTTCTTGCTAGGTAATCCGGGCCGGACACGTGCAAGTAAGTCAATCAACTATTCATTAACTTATCTGCTCGATGAATTTTTAATTTTATTCAGTATCAGTTCGTACGTAAAAAATTATAGAATACATTTATTAATTACATCTTTTATGTAAATTATAACGATTTTGACAAAAATTTGAGCTTTTTTTATTCCACCATGTATTTTTATACATTTATGTAAAAAGAGACCTTAGTTCAATGCATTTTTTGTTTTTTATTGCATAGACTATAAAATTTAGAACCAAAAGAAATTGTGTTTTTGATACACATAGTTAATGTAAACACTAAAAAAAAAAAATCATTAAAAATCTTATTTTCACAAAGAGTTAGGAAATTTTTTTAATTTTTTCAAAATTAAATTTAAATGATAAGGACCCTTTTTGCATGACCAATTAATTTATTGTACTCTATAATTATAAATTATCGAACACATCCCGAAAAATCAAAGTAATCCAACTTTCGTTTACATTACAGCTGACTCGTATAATAATTTGTTGCAGTTAACTCGTACTGATAAACATACTGTTGTTTATAAATTAATTTATAATACTTTCTGTTTTGACATTATGACAAATAATTTATAAATATAGTAATAATTTTAAATTGTTTTAGAAAAAACGTGTAAACTCAAAACGTATAATAGAAATATTGGAAAATTATGTTTTAAAATATTGTTGCAAATCTTAGTCATGTATATTAAAAGAAAAATCTGATAGACGAGAAGCGAATCTGAATAAAACGATGAGCTCCGATAGCCATGTTTATCATAAAAAATTTCTGCAAATACCATCAAGAAAATCAGAAATTGGGCTATAGTATAGGAAAAAATAACTAGGGAAAAGAGTGGTCTAACACCATATATAACTTTAATATCAATAATATTGTTTGGTATAATAATTGTAGGGAAAAATATCTCCTTACTTATGTATAATTACTTACTTATAATGTTATAATTTGTTATATATCTATAGTTCTTCAGAATAGCATATATTATTATACTACAGAACATTACTACAGACGTGACCCGGACTAGCAAATAGAGTAGGTACCGTACATGATCATATATTCGATTATCGGCTGTGAAATAGAGTGCCACACATGATCATAATAACGGATTACGGTTTTACGATTAACGACCCTCCGCTACCCGTCTGGCAATCAAAAAGAGATTACAGTAACTGTACGTTATCTTTAATTCGAATTCCGGGTTTTTTTTGTGTAAGTTTGTTTTGATAATGATTGTAAAACATATGATTCATTTCGGATAAATTGTTAGGTGACGCTCACCTACATCCCTGGTTAACTAAATACACGTACGTGTACTTATCGTTACTTATATATAAATAAAACTAAAGAAATAAGAATATTATACCTAAAAATCTAGTAATATTGTACTTGGTTTTACAATAGTAAATTATCATATATTGGATATTTATATATATATAAATTCGTGATATTTAGTTTATAAACCAGCATTATTATTTAATTGGTGACAATGGAATTTTATACTATAATAATAAAACATAAGTGGTTACATTGAAAATAATGTGAACTATTATTTTAACTACATTTTATAAACATTTACATTTTACAATAAGAGCAGATAAATTAAAAAATACATCCAAGTATAAAGGTATATTTTTCTGTAAATAAATTTTAATACATGTTAATTTTTCAACATTATGTACATAATTTGCTTCGAATTGTGTATATTACAAAATATATTTTTCATATTTAAATGTGCATACAATATAGAATAGTTTTACATACTTAATACAAATAAAAAATAATAACATTATTTCATTACTCTCATAAGTTATAAATAATGTGATTTAAATTCAACATTCAAATTTAAAAAACAGTATACGAATTTAAAATTAACACTGTTGGAGAATTCCATATTTTAGTTATTTTAGTCCAATAAGCAGAAAATGATGTAGTAATCGACGTCCGATTACTACTTTGAATATATGTATGAATTTATTAGCCTTAATTGTAGGTTATTTAGGAAAATATATTTTTTAAATTTAACAATCCTTAAAATCCAAATAATTTAAAATAAATGTACCTATTTAAAAAAAAAACAATAAAATATTTTTGTTTCAATTATATATTTATTAAATCGTAAAACACTTAATATTTTTGTATGTAACCAAATAAAAAGTTAACAAAAATAAAAACAAATATTTCGACAATATTTAAATAGGACCACTGAAAGTATTGAAATAATAATTTTTTTTTTTTTTAACAGGTTCCACTAGTAAATTAATAGATTTAGGGGAAAGTTTATGAACAAATTTTAGTGTATAACGCATAGATATATCCATAATATATGTCTAATATCCTTGGCACAGAATATATTAAAAGGGAATCTTTATCAAAATCGCACCTACTTTTACGGTCACAGACCAAAAAACGATTGAACATTTGGAAATCAGATCAGGTAATCGAAAATTTGAAATTTCTCGTATTTTTAAAAATGTCTGTCCACATTTTCTTATAAAATAGTGTTTATGCTTACATTAGGAATGCGGACATCAATATTATTAAAATTCACAATAACATGATACATTCACAATATGATCTAAACCTACAGAAAACGTAAATATAATAATGAACATTTTTTATTGATATACCTATACCAACAACGATTTCAAATGTTAGGAGATTCCCTTCTGTATTTTCTTTGATTTTAACTCGTTTGAGGATCATAATGATAACTGATAAGTAATGTCAGCCGGCAGAGTTGATAAGATTTAAAATTATATTTCCAGAGAACAAAGGAATTTATATTTACATTCCATACTATATTATTATTTTCTATACCGTGATTCTATTCTATTCTATACGTTTAGTAGTATTCCACACGAAAAAAAGACATTTAGGCCATAAACCAGGATTAAACACTATTTTTTTTTCAAATTAAATTTAATAATAAATTATTGTGATAAAGTAAAAGGATTTGTAACTATGTAACAAACGTGACTAAATTCCCTAAATATATTTTAAAATAACGCGACTAAGATGTCGACTAAGATTAATGTTAATCAATAATATAAATGTACAGAGAATTTATATTTTAATAGAGGAAAACAAATATTTATTATAATATACAGTAAAATATTATAACTAATTGTATTTATTTATTACAAAACGACGTGAATAATGTTCTACATGTAAAATAACAGACAACAAGAGGGTCATAATAATAAGCATAAAAACTACTTTCATCGGAAGATCACTTGTAATATTATATAATAACATAATGTATGAGAAATTTAGTTAAATTTACGAAACAGATTTTGCATTATATTTTATATTAGATGCAAAAAAAAAACCGTTTACGAAAAAATAAATAAATTAACTTTTGTATTCCAAGCTACATAATATATAAGTATAAAAACTTTTAATGACATAAAATCGTTGGGATTTTAGAATTAGGGAGTTTGAAGGATTTGAAAACTATAGTATTTATTTATTTTATACCTGCATGGTACACTCGCTCACTCGGTATTTGGGAAACTATTCGAGCGAGAACATTAAAACTAACTACAAAGGTACTTTTGGATTTAAGAAATAACAATTTCTTTTTGCGATCAAACATTTGTTTTCACATTCCCCTTCCCTCTACTCTAGGACGTTATCTTCAAACGATTAAGACACAATAGATCCATTTAATGGCATTCTCTTCCTGAACGACCGACAAGAATGTATTATTTAATTTAGTACTTATATAAGTTTAAGTAAAAATAATAATTAAAGCTCATCAAAGAATACGAGTCGATATAGAAAAAAATAATGTTTACAATTATAACTTTTATAATATTTTTATAGTTTTTAATTTATAGTTTACTTTCATACGAGTATGAATACTAAATTTTCATTTAATTTTTGGCTAAATGTAATTTCGTTTAGCCTTTTTTTAAGATTAATTGTGTTTTTAACCAACTGTCTGGATATTTATTTGGTATATAGGTTTCCATTTATTGGATAGTATAGATACATACAAGTTATCTATATGAATATTAATTATCGTCAGCTCATAGTACAGATACATATAACTTCATTGTGAACAGCATAATTGAGTCATTGACCATGGAAAAGGGATAATTATTGAATAATTAAATATTTAAAATTAAAATACAAATTATAATTAACATATTATTTTACAGTTCAGTTGTCTACATAATTTATTGAAGATACTTCAAAAATTAAATTACTACAGCACACGTGTATATAACTACATCATAAAGTAAACTCTGATTTAATATAGCTAAATATGTAAATATGTTAAGTTTATGCGTATTTCATTTCTTCATTGTGCCAATAATATTAAAACACTTTACACTACCGTCTACAATACCTATACACATTATACTATATTTTTTAAATAATTTATCATACAATTGTTTTTAATGAAGTATATTTGTTTTCACTATATTATTCATTATTAACGTTCAAACAAAATGTTTATTAAACGTATATACCCTTATTATTATTTTTTTAAAGTTGTTATTGGCTTTTAATATTAAATAGAATATTTACCTGTACAGGCTATAGAAGTACATATACGAATATAAATTATAACATATTTTAAAATATTAATACTATTATTGGTATTACTAAGAACTAGAAAGTTTATTTTTAATTTAATTAAAGTATGTAAATTACTAAAATTTTTATTATTGAATTAGGTACTTATATTTATTATTCAATTTTAACTTTTCTATGAAGGAAAATATATATATATATATATTAAATAATGTGGAAAAAAATCGATTTCTTCAATTAGCTGATAGAATATTAATATATTGCTGTGTAGGCGCAGGATGCATACTTTTGACAGAATAATCAATGTCTTCAAGAACAAGTACAAAGCAAGATCCACCTGTTTAATCATATTTAATAATAAAATGTTTCATGTCGCGTATGCATCTTTAGAATTTATACGTACAGATATTATAACGGCATATATTCCTATTGCAAAGGGGTTAATGTATAATGAGCACACGGAGCGTACCAGTACAGAAAACTAAGTGTCATGAACATATTTTTATATGTTATAAAAGATGATTTGAATGCGAATTATTTTAATCATTTAAAAAAAGAGCATGATAATATTTTCATCAATAAAAATATTGATATCACTCTACACTTCTTACTATATACCTATAGAATCACCTATATATTAATATAAATCGGGGTGATAAAAAATTATAAGGGCTATAAAAATTATATTATAATTATCTCTGAAACAGCAGGTCGTAGAAATTTTAAATGTTTTTCTTTTAAGTCTGTCGCCGCTATGAAATCCTCCGTTTCAGTCAATTATTTTTAAATGTTGTTTTTTCTATGATATAGAATTCAAAAGAGAATGTCAAGAACTTCATATTTTAATTTGCACAGTAATAAACCTTTTGACATTTAAACATGTACCGTATAAGCCACAAACAAATCGTTTCCAAAATGTAACCTATTTACATGGTCAATAAAGACTTTTTAAAACTAGTGCAACGCATGCGTCAATAAAATGAATTGAATACACTTTTAAAACGTTTAATATGTCTCTATACCCATAAATAAATGTGCCTATTAAGTCCTCGCAGAAACATTCCATGGAATTTTAGAAACGAATAAAAATAGCACTTTAATTTGACTATTTTATGAACTTAAAGATTATCAGCAAACGATATTATTTAAAAATTGTATTACTTTTAATAAAACATGGACGAAAATTGAAAAACAATTTTACCAATAACGTCATCTGTCCAAAACGATTTAAATTTTAAAATTGTTTATACGGACAAAGCTAAACATAAAACATGAATATTATTAATTGTCTTTTTTTCTTTATAAAATTTGTTTTCATATAATATAAACTGTTAGTTGAAGAACTATTTCATATTCTACTAAATCCATTTACTTACAATCATTATGTTTTAAATTCAAAAACACTGGCTATTTTTCTCCTACGTCTATTGTTGCAAGCGCGCAAAATTACCGTGTCCTAATAAAAATCGCCGGCATTTCATACTCATTAAACAGACCGATTATAATAGCCGTTTTGTTCATTATCACTCGTCCAATCGCGATATTTCCAAATGCGGCGCCTCTGCGAATACCGTATCGAATTAGCATATTATTATTAACAAAAAAAAAATTACATTTTTATTACTAAGAACGATAAATGACATACCATCCGAGTTTATTATCATGAAAAACGAATAACATCTACATATATATCTTATGCATTCAGTAAATATCAAACTTCAGTTTTATACATGCAAAATTAAAATTAAATTGGTTTTATCTACTGTGTATTTATATAAAATAATTGATACAAACCCAAACAAAACACAAAAAAGTCAGATATTGTAACTTCACATAATATCAACTACATAAAATATTATTTGATTATAATGCAGATATTGAAAATTCGTCATTAGCAAAAAAAATACACTTTACACTTTGATATACTATAAAATGTATATAGAGACTTCTGTTCAAAAAATCTACTAAAACGATTTAAAAAGTGTATTTATAAAAACTTAAATGTCCATTTAAAGTAAAGGTTCAACGTTTGTAAATTAATATATAATGGTTTATTTTTGCAAACATCACGTTAAAATTTTTATTACCGCGTTTTTGTGATTGAAAATACTTTTAAGGCAAAACTCATATTCGTCTGATGGCGATTTAAAGTTTTAGAAATTGCATTATATATTTTCGCACACGAACTTGGGAAAACGCTGAGTAAGCGATATGCACCGATTCCAAGAACCCTGCACTTGCATGACATGCTACGTAATACGATTCTATAAACTTTATAAATTGCTGAATGGCAAAAAATATTATAATATAAAATGTATTTATTAGAATTAAAAGAATAGTTGAAAAAAAGTAAAGGTGAATTTTCAAATATTGATCTCCAGAACTCTTCTGAAAAGAACGATGAAAATGTTGAAATAATCTACATACCTAGCTAGTATATTACAATACCTTCATAGTTTGTATATACAATGTGGATTTCTCTACTTAATATGTTATACGAAAAAATGTCTATAACACTGAAAGACCAAAAAATTTACCACTAAAAGGTACCACGTTTACTTCAATGAGTCTATCAATTATATGATATTGTACTTGAAGGACAAACACAGTGGACGGATATTGGATTGGCCACTATGACCGGACCAAGTTTAACTGATAAAAAGGACGCGACGGACACGCCACACATATACGAGAACGCGCGCACGCCTTATATATATATATATACGCGGAGAAGAACTCTTGTAATTTCTGCGTTTGCGGTGGAAACGGGACCGCGGGCGGTCACCGGTCCAGACTTAATACCTTTGGACCTTTTAAATTGATTCCAAGAGATATGTGTGCGTATATGGTCGTATAGTGAAAACACAGATAAGTAAAGGGGAAGAAATGAAGGGGAAAAACCAATAAAGCGAAAAAAGAGCAGACCATGCACCGTACTCTTGCTGTACACACGTACCATATAGCCTCGGGTCGTAAATTACAATGGTAAATCAAAAGTACCGGGAGCCTCCTACTTCTTTTGCTTTTTGTTTTTTTCGTGCTATAGATATATCGTATGTATATATGAGACGAAAGAGTGTACAGGAAAATCGAAATCCATTAAACCTAGTTCTTTTTTTGATACGTATAGTGACCACAGTTTACGTGTATGTTGGCCGCCGGGTAAACTTTCAAAAGTCCTTCTTCGGCCAGTTGAAGTGCACCACCAAAACCATTCCCGTTTGATATTAGATTTTCAAAGGAACGAGAAAGCTATAGTAATATGATAGAAAGAAACGAGTAGGAGTTTTGGAGTGTGTATGCTATCAATCAAGACGTAAAATATATACAATTTCAGAGTATATACACTTTACAATTAAATTGCATGACAAAACTATAATAAATAGAATAAAATTGATACCGAGCTATTATATACGATATTACAAACGATAAGAATTATTATCATACAGGTAAGAAAATCACCCGACGAAATTGGGCTTCAGTCAGCCCGTGTTTAGGTAACACCTGATTTTGTGAGGGCTACCGCGACGGTCGGGCCGACCCAAAAACACCGTGTGTAGCTCGCTTAACGTTTACTTTTGAACCCATCACTGCGTGTAATGATAAATGCTTTTACAATGGCTGACTGAATAATTCAAAAGCGCAGCGTCACGCGTCGCCGTACGTCGAACCCAGGGCAAAATTGTATACAGTGTAACCTAGCTGTACGATCCGACGGATATCTTTTTGGCATATGTACACCATATATTATAACGGTATACGTTGTATATATAGTATATATGTGTGTGAATAGCACGTAAGGCTTTTAGAGATAATTAAAAAAAAACGTGTACACACACATGTCCGTTGGTCGATGGAGGGTAATATTGTATAGTTTTCGAAAAGAGTGGTAATAAAATATTTAAAAACAAAGAGTGGTCGATAAATTTGGTCGATTAGTGTAACCGTCTTAGAGATGGGGGAAAAAAGAAGTAGTACATAGGCCCTAGGGGTTGACATCAGGTAAGTGCGCTAATTCGATTTCAAAACGTTGTTTTAAAACGGTATTGTGGGTCCGCCCACGCGGTTCGCTCTTCCAAAGTCCGTGAAAAATTGCTCCTTCAGTCTTACGACCAAACGACAATGCACATGAAGATATGTATAGTATTATATACGTAATACGTTACGATACACTACTAAATACATCAGTAAATTATTTTGTTTTGAATTGTTTGCTCATAGACAATATCTGGATTTCGAACTTATATACCGAATGATCTCGGTAAATCATAGATATAAACAAAATTTAGTACGGTCAAACTCTGAATGATTATTGTATGGCCATAACCACTTTCCATCGAAAAGATAGGAGTCTGAAATTCAATTTCCACTTACATTATATTAGATATTTGTTCCTTTTTACGTAATGAATTGTGTGGGTAAATATAATATATACCTATGTATGTACAAATGTATATTGTAATTAGAATTAATTTATAAAATAACAAATAATGTAGAAATAAACACTATTTGAATTAAGGAAAAATCGCATTAAGAAGGCTCTCTACGGGCTAATATTAAGGAATCGTGTATAGGCGATTTTCAAACATTACAAGAACACCCACACAGAATTTTTCAATGATAATCATTATATGAATATTGGAATTTGATTGGAATTCAAATATGTACATTTTAATGTTTATTAAATATTCCAGTAAATACATAATTAAAAATATTATTAAATATAATTTTATAG
Organism: Pemphigus obesinymphae; assembly: GCA_025469235.1. Lineage (NCBI taxonomy): Eukaryota > Metazoa > Arthropoda > Insecta > Hemiptera > Aphididae > Pemphigus > Pemphigus obesinymphae. The sequence goes on along the minus strand of JAIPRL010003724.1, from coordinate 20,922 downwards.
TAAATTAAATATAAATATATTAATTATACATTTTAAATCTATTCTGTGATATTAGTACATCCTATCGCGTAATCTAATATTATTATTTATTTATTTATATTATACTAGCTGAATTACCCGACGCTGCTCGGGAAAAACAATTTTAATTGTTCAACTCCTTTTGGGTTCAACTTGCTATAGAAGCAATGTATTTTTAAGTGTAAATAATCCAAAATAACGTTTAAAATATTTAAATTTCAGTAAGAAACGTTATATAACAGTTTATTAAACCTTCATATTTTTTAAAATATTAAAAAATTTAATATTGAGTTTCTTAAAATGTAACACTAAATTAAAAATAATAGTAATTAACTACAAATAAAAATAAATTGATATGAAAATTTATTAATAATTAATAATATAAAAATAAACAAAAAAAAAAAAAACATTATAAAGATAAATATTATAAGCATGATAAAAACATCAAAAACATACGTGTAAAATATACAAAATCGACAATTTATTCTAAATAATTATTTCAAAATTTCCCTATAAATTACATTTGGTATTCTTCATTCTGCAGGTATTAAAATAATAATTAAACTTAACCGTGCGTCGATTCTGGAGCATGCCACATAAAATTTTCCATGAGGATAACAATCTTCTTTGACATGGATTCCAGCAATTTTCAACGTTTAACCATGCGACTTATTTATGGTCATAACAAAACAAACTTTAAGGGGAAATTGTACTCTCTTGAATTAGAATGGATTATCTGATGGTATCATTGGTATGCGTGGAAAAAAAACTGATTTGCCTTTTGAGGATCCAGTAATAATTTTAGCTTCTTTCAGATTTTTCTGAGGAGCAATTACACGCAGATGTATACCATTGCATAACTTTGGTGTACAAAAACTTCTTTGGAAGCATTATCGGAATACGAACTTCAAAAGTTAGCAAATGTAGTGGAAATCCAGAGGATTGAACGAATTAAGAAATTCTACTGGATAATTAACTGAATTATCTTCTTATAATACTGAATTTACAAATCTGTATTTCATGGTTTTTGATTGTAAAGAATCTAATGATATTTTATTTATTTCTGCTGCTGTTTGATGTTATAATGGCTCTCTCGAATAACCAATCCATAAATTTATTCTTGAGATTTTTAATAATAAAATATATATTTTCTAAAAGATCTTTTAAAGAACTAACTACTGTACCTAATCCTAGAGGTAAAGTAATTATTTCTTTAGGTTCTGGGTATTTTCTATCTCCTATATTTAAGAGAAGTTCAGAAAATGTCTAGCATTACTATTTCCTCTCAAATGTACTCTCATATTTTTAAAGGACTGTTTTTTTTATTTCAGGCCACAGATACTTTATGCACGATGCAACTTCATTAGCGCGTGTTCCTCTAGGTATGACTGGAAGTGTTTGCCAAATATCTACAGCGATTTTTTGGAATCCCTGAATTATAACACTCATATAGAATTTGCGATACTCATAATATTCAGAGTGATTGATTTGATACAATACTGCTGCGATTCTGTGCAGTAAAGGGTGTTTTTTTTATAGGTAAGATAGGACGTATTTTTGTTCATTCTGTATGGTTCATACAGAATTATTTAAAAATAATAATTGGTATAATACATTTCTCTGGTTATCTGGTTGTGATAAACGAAATAAAGTGTAGGGTAATTTTTGGGGGAAAAAAATGGAGTATTGTTAGAATATCGTCAATAAAAAATTTATATGAAAATCAGAATAATATTCTATATCTAAAAAGCATTTGATAAATCAATAAAAATTCTTTCTTTTGGGAAAAGTTCGAATTGAACGTGCTATTTCAGAAAGTCGACGATTAGCAGCTATAAAACGTAATGAACAAGTCGGTGTAAATAGTCGTTTAATAACACATATTATCCACATTGTTTGTTTTTTAGGAAAACAAGAGCTTGCCTATAGTGGATATTGGGAACACGACAAATCCTTAAATAAAAATAATTATCTTGAGTTACTTTATCTACTTTTCTAAGAAGATTTCTTACTTCAGGAGTATTTTTTTGTCATCGTCAATATTTAAGATGATACAAAATGATTTAATTAAGAGCATCACTACAATTTAAAATTCAAACATTTTTAAGGAAATATAAATAGCTAATTATATATCTATTCAAGTTGACAAAACAACCGAATATCCTGTCGATCTCAAATGAGTATTATTTTTCGATATGTTATCGAAGAAATAATTGTAGAACTATTAATTGGTAAATGCTATTTCAAAACATTAAATGGCATCTGGATTAGTAAATGTAATATTATTTGTGATTAATAAATTAGATATAGAAAATATAATAATTGGCCAAATATACAATGGTGCATCAGTTAAATCAAGAACAAAAAATGTCGTACAAAGTCTTATTGAAAAAATTTATCCGAACGCATTATTTGTTTATAAATAATTAATTTTTAGTCATAATATTATTGTAATATAATATAATTATATATATATATATATATATAGTATTATAATATAATATTAATAAAATTAAGTCATAATTAACTTGGTATTGTTTTATGGCGCTAAGACAATAAAACCAGTCAAACATTTCATTTGCAATTTAACGATGGTCCAAATATATTTGTAGTAGCTAGGTCTTCTAAATGGAGTGAGTTACTAAGAGAACAGGGCTTTAAACTTCAAAATCAATCTGATACTAGGTCGAATTATCAATGAAGAGCAGCTTCTATAATTAAAACACATTTTATGGAATTTAAAAATGTAATGTAATTACATTATGTAATTGAAGAGCTAAACTCGGTCTATATTTCTATTCTTACAGCATTTGATATTTTAGATAAACTTAATGATGCACAATTTGTATATCTGTTGATTTTGTTTAACAAGATTTCCATATATACGGATCATGTATTTAATTGCTTCCAATCAAAAATACTTTCGAACATTAAATTGTGTGTTTTTGAAATTTCGAATTTGAAAAAAAAAAATGAAGATTTAAGAAAAGAACATACAGGGAATACTTGTTGTGACGAAGCAATACAATTAAATAATCATTTTGAGTATGGTAACAAACAACGTAATAACTTAATTAAAATAACAAACGAAATAATGGATTCATTAATTGTTTAAATTAATATAAGATTTGAAGATACTTCGGAATTATAATTCGTAAAGCTTACAAATGAAAAAATGTTTGAAATCTACCACACTTTTCACAAATGCAAGTTGATTAAATTATTAAAACAATACCCTATAATATGTTTGAAGCAAATCGTTTTCGAAATGAATTGGCCGTCATTTATTCGGACAATAATAAACATCTTCCTTCTCAAAAATTACTGGATTTAATAATAAAAAGTCACTTATTATTGATTAATGGTAATAATAATAATACTAATCATTTATGTTGTTTTTAAATGATTTTAATGAGTCTATTGTAATTTCATATAATTTACAAGAAATTTATTCCTAGTTAACTAAATTTTGTCAATTAGTGTTAACAATACCGGCCTATGCAATGCCTGCACCTAGTAAACGTTCAATAAGTATGTTAACACGTATAAAGAGTTTTTAAGAAACACGATGAAAAACGAACGTCATATAAATTTATCATTTTTGGCGATTGAAAAAAATTTACCGGGCGTTATGGCAAAGGACACGACATTTGGAAAAAATATTATTGATGATTTTGTAACGGAAAAATAAGAAGAATTGATTTGATATATAAAAAAATATAAATTATCATAGCTTATAATTAAAAAGCATAATTATTAGGTTATTGTATTATATTGATTATTTTAAAGATTTTCTTTAATATCATTCTGACTTTTACCACCATTATAATATAATTTATATCTAATATCTTTAGATATATAAACGTTCTTTGGTAAAAGTCCTAAATATATACCTACATATAATAATCATATGAGGTTTTACCATCTAGTATTTTGTATATTCTACGTTTTACCAAAGTCAATCAGTAAAAGTTTGAAATGTGAAAGTTATCCTGTAATAGTAGTTTAAACCTAAGTTTTACCGATTTTCTGACTCGCCATAAGATATATTATTACATCCGTGCAGCAACTGTAGATATATATAAGTCATATACACATATGTGTAACAAATGTACACATGTGGTTACTGTTACTGTTAGTCGGTCCTCGGAAGACAAATATCTCGTTCGACAAAACAGAAAACTAAGGGAAAAAAGTCATCTAGCCGGAAAATTAAGTCGGCCCTCTAGTGTATTTCCCGAACGTTTTTCTTGATGCATGCCTTTCTTAGAGTATTAATTTATTATTTTTCGGTTACGCCACAGTAAACCTCAAAACCACAGTAAAATTAAGCTTAAACGCAAAGTCCTATGTTTGTGTTATTATTATTATTAGGGCCGTATTTAGAAATTTGTCGCCCTGGGGCAACAAAAAAAAAGCCCTATTATAATATAATACAAATTTAATGCAATATAAAAATAATTTTATATTTAATTTACAACTAAATATTTTTCCTGGATTGTGACTCTACACATTCTTTAATTATATTTTCATAATTGATCCTCGAAATTAGTTCACTTTTAATGTTTAATACAGATAAAGCATTTAGGCGATCATTATTCATTACTGATATAGAATACGTTTATATCCTTCTTAGAGTTGAAAATGATCTTTCTGAAGAACAATTTATTGCTAGGTTATACAACAAAAACATTCTGAGTACAATTTCAACATATGGATAGATCGTTTGTAAATCTTTGAATAGTATCATTATTATTAGGTCCCGGATATTTGTTGGGGCTTTACCTTTGAGAAATTTAATACTACTTTGGAAATATACACATTTGTTACAAAACTTTGATATAAATCATCTTTGTATATTTCACATAGTTTTTCAGCACATTTAAAAACTTTTGAATCTGACAACGTAGTTAGGTTTTAGTAAAAGGAATATTTTGATGTTAGATTTCATATGCTCCTTTTCGTTTGATTAACTCTATATGTAAATTATCTAAAATTACATAATATGTATTTATCAAAAATATTTTCTTCCACAAAAAATTGGTTCATCTTGTCTAATCGTAGGACATTTTTTTTTTATTCCTCCGTTGTATATCTAATTTATATGCTGTATCTACACGTAACTTAGAAGCTCGATCTTCATAAATTTTAAACAATCTCTCATTTCGAAGATCAGAAATGTAATGAATGAATGATTCATACAATTCAACAACAACATTTAAGTCAATATCAATAGACTATAACTTTTTTACTTACAACATTAAAACCTCCAAGAAGATCACCCCAAAATATTGACGTGAAAACATTTTCTAAACAAAACAGATTTTTTTAAAATACCTTATGCTTCACATCGTGTTTGTGCCTTTTGCTTATCATTATCTTTAATTTCTGTAAGAGTATTGATAACTTTATCCCAATTGTTATTTAAACTTCTACATACATCATCTCGTGCAGACCAACGTGTTGTAGACAACTCTTTTACAGACGCTGACATGATTTCCATCAATTAATAGAAGTTGAAAAAAAGTATATATATTTTGAAGAAGGTTAAAAAAAATTAAAGCATTTTTACAACAACTTACAGTGCATGTACCAACGAGGTTTAATGAATGCGCTGAACAAGGTATGTAATCAGACAAAGGATTCATTTATTTTATTCTAGCTTGTAATTCACTATATGCTCCGGATATATTCATTGCGTTGTCATAAGTTAATGTTCTAAGGTAAAATATATCAATATTATAATAGTTAATTACAGTCAAAACTATATCAGCCAATTATATTCGACGAGTGACGTCCAAAGATAATAAATTATTATCTATTGTGTCGCCACAATGCCACAAAACTATCAATTATTATCTTACCTACATATCGATAACAGGTTATAAAAGTAAGGTCATGATAAAAGTATAAATAATAAAATATTAAAATAATATAATTATAACATAATTAATAATATATAATTATGCATAAAAATTAACTAAATTAAGTTTTGAGAGGATTAAATTAATGAAATTATGTTAAAAATATTTAGCCGCCCCCTCATAATCAGCCGCTCCAGACAACAGCCCCCTGTTGCCCCCTTTAAATACAGCCCTAATTATAATAATTACTATTGAGTATTAATATTATAATACACGAGGCGTAGTTGTTATTTATCTATTTTATTTTATTTTACCATGACATAATATTATATAAAATAAGTAAAAATCGAAAGTCAAACGATCAGACAAGGTTTATAATTATATGATTTATAATATCAGATGCTCATTTTAATTCAAATAATTTATGCTGAAAAACAATGGTGTAGGACATAGGTAAAACAATATTGAGAATACAAATTGAAGGATACCCCCATTTTGTTTCAAACACTAGTTCTTTAGCAACTTTGTTATCACTTATCACTATAAATGTTTCCTACTAATAATATTTTGCTAATATTTATTAGTTACTTCATAAAAAGTAGGATTATAGGAACAAATAACATAAATAACAATTAATATAATATTTAACAATTACATAAAAAAATAACCATACAATTGAACTTCATATTATAGTCTAATGATTACTTATGTTCGAAAATAGTAAGTTGTTATGCTAAAAAAGTATTAATTAATTATTATTTACATTTTAGGGTAATATTTTTATTAAATTTAATAGTGAATATTATTATATATATAATGAGTACTGGTGGCTATTTATAATATTATTATATTATATACCCGAAGTCACAATATTATACACATTTTATTTTGCGTATACGTATTTCAACAACTAAGTTGTCATTTTCAACTTCACTAATTTTTTAGCTTATGATACGCGCTGAAGGTGACAACTTAGTTGTTGAAATACGTATACGTAAAATAAAAAGTGTATAATATTGTGACTTCGGGTATATAATACAGAAATATTAATAGTGAATAATATATATTAAATCATACGAACTAAGAAAATAATCGTAAAATAATAAGAATTATAAATGTACTATATTAAGTGTCCTTTAAAATATTCAGGTCTGTTTAAGGTTTGTTGAAGTATTTATTAGAGATATTACTAAAAAATTTAAAACATTCCAGATTTACTATTTACCTTCCCTTCAACCTCAATCAATCCCTAAAATATAGGCAAATATTTAATTTGTGTTAATTTTGAACTCCCTAGGTCAAAAATGCAAACACAATATTACTTATACAATTCTTTAACCATGAGTATAAAATGTGTATGATCTCCCCATTTCATAGAAGTCCAAAGAAGTATTAAAATTTTTGCGTCAAAATTTGCATATGCCCGTTTTATATATTTAGTCCTCAGCTGCCATGAGAAAATTGGGTGTACGTCAAGGGGTACGTCACTGCAGGAAAACTGTAATTTCTGTATTGTAATTGTCTATACATAATTTGTCAATTTAAATAATTATTTCTCGAAATAACGTGCAATTTATTTTATTTATGGTACGCGCTCTGAATACAAATGCGACTATAGTATCGCCACATAAAGACGTAATATTGGTTTGAAAGCTATTTTAAAGAATAGTTTACAGTATTATTTAGGTTTATTCATATATTTAAAACTATTACACAATTTTATGTATAATAATGATTATTAATTACCATGTAGGTATACAATAAATTTTATTGATACATATAGCATTATGTTTTTATAATAATAATTTAGGAAAATTTACAATATTATACTTTATATTTGACTTAAATTTTTTATTTAATATTTAAGTACATTAGAGTTATATGAATTTCCTGTATTATTCCAACTTACAAATATCTATACTATACAAATTCATATTACTATATCAAATTGATATTATTCCGTGTTCACTGATATGATATTCTGAATTGCTAAAACATCAGTAGGCCTAATATTATTAATATTTACGAATGCAATATTGTATTACCTATTAAGTTTTACTGCTCACCTAAACTGCTATTATATTATTAAAGAAATGCATTACGTGTTGTAAATATTATCATAAAATATAAATATTTATATTAAATATTAATATAATTATAATATTTAATATTATACATTACAATTACAGTCCATGAATTATTGTTTATATTATAAAGCAGAATATTATATTGCCTTATATATTTTTAATGCCTATAACTAATATATTAGATAAATAATTTAATAATTAAAAGAAAATCTCGAAATTGCGTACCGTTCAATGCAGATTGAAAACTAATGAATTGTGGTTGAATGATTTTAAAGTTTTTATAAAACATAATAATATGAAGTAGTGTATTTAACTTATTTTTTTTAAATATATTTAAAATTGATTTATTCAAAAAATGTAATATATTATAAAAATAAAAGTAAACATATGTTAAAAAATAAAGAAATATTTATAAACACAAATTAATATATAATATAAAAAAATATTGTATAGAAATAAATAAATATGTTTAGAGTATTCATAACGTTTATAAAGTTAACAAAGATTTTCGACCATAAATTATCACTTATCGTATTTGTTAAGTTAGTGATTTGAGGTTGAAGGGTGCGTGGGTAAGTAAAATTATCTCGTAATTTATTTTTTAAATTTTCAATTGTATTATTTATTTATATATAGCTATAAGACAGAATTAAATCTATAATACTAATTTCGTATTAAATTAACTCTTTCTTATCACATAAAAATTAAATTTCTGAATTTAATCAAAATTTCTCTGCTTAGTATTTTGGTTTGAAATGTTTAACCTGATAATGACTTGTAGATAAAATTATGCGTTACCCTTTATAAACTATTCCAAATAGTATAGAAATATTTTAATAATTGTATATGTTATTTTTCATGATATATATGTTAATTTTATATACCCATATAAATATATTGTTATTATTTATTATATAGGTACATACCTATGTTTAATTATATTCTTTTTTTTATTAATAAATATTTGGAAAAATGATTGGCATCTGCAATACTACTATAAATAAAACAAAGTGTTATAAAAATAATGAGAAAATTTTTCAAATTAAAATCAATTTACCATATTTATTTAAACAACCAAAAACGTTGTTTAGGTATGAAATTATAATATATATAAATAGTAAATATGGTATAAAGTATAAATACTATGATAGGCATGATACTTGAAATTAATTATATGGATAGGTCCAAGGCACTGGATACAATATTTCTTAGATTATAATATAGAAGATACTAAATTTATTTTTGTCATTTAAACGAATAATAAGTTACTATTTATAGTAAAAATAAACGAATGTCTTTATTATTAATTATTGAAGTTATTCAGATTCAGTGAGAGAAAAACAATTTTTAGAATAATTATATAATATATTATTAATATGTAATCTAAAGCAACACTGTTATATTTATTTATTTTTTTTTTTTTGTAGTTATACAGAAAATTATTTTCATACGAATTACAAAATTAATACAGTATTCAAAATTGCTATGAATTATTGATAATACTTTGTATAAAAATTAATAGAAAATGTGTTGTAATTATTATTTTTTTTGACAATCTCTATAATAATAAGGCAATATACAAATGTAATATACATATTTTCCAAACCAAGAAAGGAAATTATTAGATATACAAAAATTAATTTTGTTGTAAGATACTAAAATGTAAATTTAAATTAAAAATTATAAAACAAAAATATAAGGTACAAGATACATTTAGTAAACAATAATATCTAGAGCCTAGACATAATAGATACTACATAACATTGAAAGATACAAAATATAAGATTACAAGATACAAATTTGACTATCTATAAGGTACTAACCATCCCTGAGTATACAATATATTACTGAGTATATTATAGTTTATTAAACTTTACACTTTGATATAATATATTAATATATTTATAATGACAAATAACTCTGATATAATTAATTTAATATTATTATCAAAAATAATTATAATCGGGTTTTCATCAGTTTACGTAATGTGGAAACGTGAATATCAAATTATAGCTAAGCCTAAATATAATATGTTTCAATGTTTCATCAAATGTCTCGACAATGATTCCGAAACGTTTTAATAAAGGCTGACATTTGAAAACATTACGACTTCTAAAAAGGTCAAATTTTACATATTTATATATATTATATATATATATTTATGTATTATGTATATATATATATATATATATATTTATGTATTATGTATATATATATATTTTTTAATATATAATATCAAGCCATAAGTAAATAAATAATTCCAGTTCCATAGTTATAATTATTATACAAATATAAAACTATTTTGAATAATATTTATTAAATTACATACATATACATCAAATTTAGTTAATAAATGCAATACTTAATATTGTAATAAAGCGAAAATTTCGAAATTCATCAAATTTCAATTTGACGACCTTATGTAGATATTTTACAATATCCTATAGGTACCTAATTAGAACAAAATATAAATATACATTTTTTAAATTAAATTATTAAAGTAATATTATATTATTTGAAAACAAAAATATTATGCGTATATGAGTATACACTAATATTATATACGTCTATTTATATATATATTTTTAGTTGAATTTTAAGCTAAACATATTTTTTTTTAATTAACCCTTAACTACACATGCAATGTTTAAACACAAAAATATAACACCATTTTACATTATATTTAATTAATATTAATTTAAGATCTACATAAATTTACTATAAAATCGCTTAAAGAAAATTAATATACTACACGTATTAATTTGTATACATATCTAACAGAATATCTATTTTATATATAATGAAAAACCTAAAAATTAAATTATTATTAACAGGAATTTATGATTGGACAATCTATATTATTTCTTATTTAATTATAGACAAATTTTATAAACCATAGACGAAACTGTTAATAAAATTGACAAAACAAACCTCTCGGTGTTTTTACTCATCTTTATATAAAATTGTGTGTGTTCTTTCGCCGTCTCATTGGTTGTTGGTTGTTATTGTTGTTGCTATTGTTGTTGATTTCATATACGTACGTAGGAAGAACAGGTGATAATACGCCCCTCCTGTGGCGCCTGTTCTCTCTTTTCTTCTCTTTTAGTTCGACCTGTAGTAAGGTCGCACCTCGGAAATGTTAACCATTTCCTCGGCATTGTTCGTTGGGTTCCGTATCAGCACCGTACTGTCCCCGATGATTTTCTCTATCTCAAATGGACCTTCAAATAAATTAAATAGTTTTTTTATTTTCCTGTTCTCAGCGTTGGACAGCCGGTGATTTTTTCTTAGTATCTCTTGTCCAATTTTAAAAGTAATTTTCTTTCGCATCTTGTTGACTTTGTTTTCTCTTCTGTACGCCTTGGTTCGCAATCTGTCCGCTATTGTGCACAAAAACTGATCCCTTGGGATCTCTGCTGGTTGGTTCGGGTATTCGATAGCATTTTCGAATACGTTTTTTTGTTGTTTTCCTGTCATGATCATCGTTGGTGTTGCTTCCGTTACCTCCGATGTCAGTCGGTTTAACCAATATTCGATTTTGCTTAAGTATAACGGCCATTTGGTGTGTTGCTCACTGCAGTATGTTCTTAGTAATCGGCCGATTTCTCTGTTGTATTTCTCCACCGGATTGGATTGTGGGTGGTATATAGTCGTGAAGCATGGTGTTATTTTTAATTCTTCTAACTTGCTAATCCATTTTTTTTAAGTGAATTGGGTTCCATTGTCCGACAGGATCGCCCCTGGTTTACCGGTCGTCGGTATGTATACTTTTTCCAGTTTTGATAGGATTGCGCTGGTTGTTGCCCTTTTTAAGGCGTATAATCTTATGAACTTGGAAAATGTGTCTAATATTGCCAAGATGTAGTGTGTTCCGCCGCGTCCCGTAGGTAGAGGTCCCATTAGATCGATGGATACTTTTTCCATTATTTTTTCCGGTTTGTGGGATGTTGACAGCCCCTTGTTGTTGTACGTTAGTGGTTTGTTTCTCTGGCATAAGTCGCATGTCTTGATTATTTATTTTATCTTTTTTTCCATGTTCTTAAAAGTGCAAGCCTCTTTTAGTAACTGATACGTTTTATATTTCCCGGGGTGGCCCGCTGTCGAATGAATTTCCTCGATTAGGTTTTTAGTTAATGCCTCCGGCACTACCACTAGCCATCGATCCGTGGTCTTGTGTCTAGTAAACAGTACGCCGTTAACCGATGTTATGTGTTCCGTGTCGGGTTTGCACCGTAGTTTCTTTATTCGCTCGTCACCTAATTGTAGTTCCTTTAATCTTCTTAGTTGCGACCTCAGTTCCTTGCTCATTTCCTCGTGGCGTATTTTTGACAGTAATTTGATGTAAATTTTCCTTTCTTCTCGGGATTCTCCTATTCTCGGGTATCGTGTTATTGTGTCTGCTGCGATGTTTTCTTTACCCGGAACGTGTTCAATATTAATGTCGTATTCTTGCAGGGCCAGTGCCCATCTTGTCAGCCTCCCGTTTGTTAACCTACATTGTTTTAGGAAGGTTAGCGCGTGATGGTCGGTCTGTATGATTAGTTTGTGTCCCATGATGTATTGTTTGAACTTGTTACAGCAGTATATTATGACTAGAGCCTCCAGTTCCGTTGTTGTATATCTCGACTCTGCCGGTTTGAGTGTCCTGCTTGCGAATCCTAGTGTGGCACGTTCCCCATTGATTACTTGGAATAGTTCGCCGCCGATTGCGACATTCGAAGCATCGGTGTTGATATAAAACGGCTTTTTGAAGTCAGGGAATGCTATCATCACTTCTTTCATGAACAGTTCCCTCACTTCGTTAAATGCGGTTTTGTGTCGTTCTTCCCATTTCCATTTTTTCTCCTTTCTTAGTAACTCAATCAGAGGTTCTATCGTTCGAGCGAATTTGTCTACATACCGCCTATAGAAGTTTAGGAAACCTAAGAAGCTTTGTAGTTCCCTCTTGTTTTTTGGCTGGTCAAATTTCTTTATAGTGTCAACCTTCTCCTCATCCATTTTAACTCCTTCCGTTGTTATTACGTGTCCCAGGAATGCTGCTTCTTTTTTAAAGAATTGGCATTTTTCTAGGTTTAACGTTACGTTGTGTTCTCTGAATTTGGTTAATATTTCCTTCAAATGTTCCATATGCTGTTCCATGCTGTTTGACGTGATTAAAATATCGTCTATGTATACCGTCGCTAATGACATTGTTATGCACCCCAAAACTTTGTCTAGGCATTTCAACACCTAAGTATTGGGATGCCTCTGCCCACGATGGTGCTCCATACAAAATAACAGAGTGGACCACTGCTGACAGCAAGCGCCTTTTCTTTTCCTTGGGACCACCCACGTTTGGCATCAGTCTATAGAGTGCTGAGATTACCCTCTTCCCCTTCTCAGCTGCCGCCGTGAGATGCGATTTATACAGCAGGGTGTCGTCGATGACTATGCCGAGGTACATTAGCTGCCTACCAAGTGTCAGCTGCCACCCATTTATGAATAACCGTGGGCGCGTGTACTTGTACTTGTTTGGGAACCAGACCGCTTCCGTTTTGTCCACGGACAGAGAAAGTCCAATCTGGCTAATTTTGTCCACTACCCGGGATAGTGCCTCGTTCGCCTTGGTCTCCAGTTCTTGAATGGAGTTCCCAATAGCCACTACCAGAGTGTCATCTGCAAAACCAAATAGTTCTGATCCTTCTTTCATTGGCAGATTTAACACCTCGTTGAACATAAGGTTCCACAGTAGAGGACCAACTACTGATCCCTGAGGCACTCCTCCGGTAATCGGTATCTCTAAGAAACCACAATCCGAATGCGGTGCGCTTATCTCCGCTGTGCGCCCTGTAAAGTAGGATCTAAACATACGCCGCAAGTATTGCGACACGTTCCAAGTACGCAAAGCATCCATCACCTTGCTCCATGTGATTGTGTTGAATGCATTATTAATATCTAAGCTTATTGCCACTGCAAATTCATCCCTACTAGTGGCCGTCCTTAGCTTCTCGTTCAATGCCCTTACCGCATCATCAGTTGAAACGCCTTTGCGGAAGCCATACTGATTCGGACACAAACCACCCCGGGTATCTATATGCTCTTGCAGTCTTCGAGCTAGCAGGCTTTCCAAAACCTTCCCTATATCGCATAGCAGGCAGACTGGACGATATGTGGAGAGAATCCCTAGTGGTTTTTGGCCCTTTCTTAGCAGAACAATACGAGCTCTCTTCCATGTTGTAGGAAAGGAATCCCTCCTCAGGCATACATTAAAGAGATCCCTTAAAATTGATGGATTACTCCACCTATGATCTTATTCGATATGTTGTCGATTCCTGGAACTGTGTTTTTTCCTTATGCCTTGCTAATTGCTGTGTCGACCTCTTCTTTGGAGAACATAGAAATTTGTATAGTTGACTGTTCTTCATCTACTCTATGCTCCGCAAGAATCGGAAGTGGTGAAAATAGCGACCTAGTAATCTTCAACAGTTTGGACGTCTCCATTCTGCTTGCCTCCGGTGGCCCACGAAGTTTGCGCATTACCAGCTTGTACGGCTTGCCCCACGGGTCTTTATCTAATGACACGATAAGTTCATTCCAGCACTTCCCTTTACTCTCCTGAATAGCCCGATTGAGCTTGCGCCTAGCCTCCTTATACATTTCCCCGACTATGCGCGTCTCTGCCTTTTCTTTGGCTATGTCATAAGTCGCTCCATTGCTTAAAGCCCTCTCCCGAACAGTTCTGAAGTAGGAAGCCTTTCTGGTCTTGACTCTCTTGGACTTTATGCATTGTTTGCGAAGTTCCTAGATTTCATCAGTCCACCAGAACACCTGTTGATTGCCTGGTGGAGAACGCGACTTGTTGCACGCCTTGGTAATTTTCTCCTCCACGACTCTCGCTATTTCGTCTGCATCTGTAGATGCTGTGTTTACACTAGACGCCCCTATCCATTCGGCGAGCAGTAGCCCTGTAGTCAAGGCGTCGGCATTTATCCCTTTAGATGTGTTCCATTCCCGTGGCCCATTGGATTGTATCGCCCTGCGCATTCGTCTATTGTATATTTCATATGCGACGTAGTTGTGGTCACTAAAACTATCTATGTCATCTCTTACCTTCCAGTTCGTAATACTCCCTAATAGTGCATCCGAAGCCAAGGTTACGTCGACGATCGAACCGCGACCAGTTCCAACGAACGTGGGATTGCTACCAACGTTGATGACTTGTAGCCCGAGGGAGTCGAGGAAGTTGGTGAGAAATTCCTCTCTCCTATTCTGGACCCAGTCACCCCAGGCCGCTGAGCGAGCATTAAAGTCCCCTGCCAGGAGAACCGGGATTTGTCTCGCTCTTGACGCTCTTATCATATTTTCCAAACGAGACATAAGTGCTCTCAATTCTGCCTCCGTATTTCTTAGTGACACATAGCATGAAATAACGCATATTCCGTTGAGCCTAGCTGAAACGAACTCCGCCCCAACTTCGACCTCCGCTACGGTGATACTATCACTGACAATCCAAATTGCTGCCCTTCTTGAACCTGAGTCTGTATGCCAGGCATTTGATTGTACATCCACCTTGTATGGGTCGCATATTAGAACCACGTCCGCCTTCTCCTCCTCCACATACTTGAGCATGTAGTCTTGAGCCACCCTACAGTGGTTAGGTTAGGTTAGGTGATATGAAGAAGGTGGGAGTAAGTAAAGAAGATGCGTGAGATAGAGTTAAGTGGAAGTGTAGGACCAGGGTGGCCCACCAAAAAGAGATTTATTTTTAAAATGCGTTTATATATTATAGGTACCTTGAAAAAATTTAAAAATTCGTGCTTTTAGAATTTTTTTATGTTATTAGATAAATTTTTCTATTATTAAGAATTTGCTGGATAGACATATTTTGGAAGTTACGGACTTTTGAAGTTCACGAATTTACCGTTGCGAGTGTCGCAAATTAAATCGAAAATATTTCTCTATTTGTTGTGATAAACCACAACGAGTAAGTTAAAGGACAAAGTAATTACTTTTTGGAAAATACTTATTAATAATAGGTAATATCTGTTATCAGTGTGCTAAAAATTTTTTTTTAATTTTGTTTTTAGAGATTTTTAGTGTCCAAAAAATATTAAAGAAAAATTGAATAAGGTTAACCAATTTTGCGTTAGCTTTAGTCCCCCTGTAATTATTTTGAGCTTTAACTACTGATCCTTTATTTAGGACATTTTTATATTTTTTCCTATATTTTCATATTATATAAACATTATTTATCATTCATCTATATTCTATATTCTATACGTACTGTTAAATTAATTTTGTAATTTGTTTCAATATTTTTTTCCTATCTAGTTATTGTTGCACAGTGGGAGGTCTTTAATAAACTCTATAATTAATCATTAATAAATATAAGTAAATAAATTAGTTGACCTTGCGAGTTTTTCGTCGGGCGATATAGATTTAGAAACTCCATAATGGGACATTTAAGTTATATCAGTTTTAACTAGTTAAAATAAAAAAAAACCTATCTTGGTTTGTTATTTCGTTTCGTTATTTTTTAAATACCCATTTATTAATTGGTTAAAAAACCATTCACTGTCTCGGCAAGAGAACAATGGATATACCGAATTTCTTGGAGTAGTTAAGATATTGGCAAGTACTTCCTCTTCCTCCTCCTCTTCAACAAATAGGTATAAAGAATTATTGGTAGGTATGTAAAAAAATAGATAATTGTGAATTTGTGTTTCAATTTTTACCTTAAAGGTTTGCTTAGTTATATTTATAAAATATATAATTATAATTATACAGGTAGATATTTCAAAGTAAGTTGTATTAGGTACCTACCTATATTATTGTTATTAATTGAAAAATAACTTATTTCCCTTGACCCTCTTATAATTTAAAATTATGAAAGTAACTTTACTCAATAAAATTATTCAGACCTGAGAATATTTATTCGTCCGAGTAATTTTGAAGTGCTTAGTGGTGTGTTGGGTTATGGAATATGTTTTCGACTTGAGGTATAAATTAAAATTTATATTTAACTATAAAGTTGTTATTGCTCGGAAAATATTTAAAAAATATTATAAAGACTATTATATTAGAATATTTATTGTTGTATTTAAAGACGTTAAGTACTAACTTTGAAAGTTATAATATACTAATTTTAAAATCAAAAGAAACATAGTTTACATTTCGAATTTTTTAAATGAAGTGAAGCCGGCCATCCGTGCTTCAATGCTTACATTATCGTCAAAAAATATTACTTGTGAAATATAAATACTAACACAATTGTTTTTAGTAGATAACAAAAATATACAATTGTCAAAAATAACAGTATCTTAAATCAGTAAATCGCATAAATTATTTTCATTAATAATAAGTTATACAACCAAACACCAATATGTGGGACATTATTATCTGTATATGCACGTACATGTAGGTACATTATACTATATTATAGTAAGTAATTATTTATGTGATTTTTATATTAGTATAATAATATTAACCTAAATTATAATTTCTAATTTCGACAAATTTGATATATAAAAAAATTATATTCAAACAGTCATCCAGTAAAAGTGATTTGGAAAATTTTTCCGATATCATATTAAAATGTAAAAAGTTAACAAAAAAATGTTATTCTATATATTTAACGCGTACTCAAAATTATTTATCTTCTAATCCATGCTCATTTTGGAAATTTATAAAAAAATTCAAAAACAACAATGATTTACCTACGGTAATGCGTTTGGGAAATAAATGCTCCGTAAATCATTTAGATACCGCTAATTTATTTGTCAAACATTTCTCATCAGTTTTTACTACACCTAAGGTTGTTGATGAAAACGTTTTCCAAGGTTTGAATGAAATTGTTGATTTATCACATTGTATTTTATCAGTTTCTGAAGTATTTGAAGAACTTTGGAATACAGGCTTTGATCCTATACCAAACCCAGACTTAGTCCCACCTTTATTTTTAAATATGTGTCGATATTCATTAACTACCCCAATCCATTATTTATTCTCTCTATCTCTAAACTCTGGTATTTTTCCTAGTAGATGGACATCAAGCTTTGTAACTCTACCTATTATAGAAAGCCGGTATTAAATCAGAAGATGACAATTATCGACCTATATCCAAGTTATGTACGTTGACAAAACTTTTAGAAACACTTATGGAACCAAAGTTATATGAATCATTTAAGCATACTTTAGTAGAAGAACAACATAGTTTTCGCAAATCTAAGCCATCAGAAAATAATCTAATCGTATATTATTCTTATTTAATTGATATCGTAAAAATAAGTGGTCGTGTAGACGCAGTTTACACAGATCTCAAAAAGGCTTTTAATTCAGTTGACCACGGTATCCTGTTATTAAAATTAAAAAAACTCGGTATAGGATACCCATTATTATCATGGTTCTCATCTTATTTATCTAATAAATAATTCTCTGTTAAAGTAAATGGACATCTATCCATTAATGCGATTGCTACATCTGGCGCACCTCAGAGCGGACAACTATCCCCTCTTTTGTTCATTATATTTATAAATGATATTGGAGCCACCTTCAAATCATGTAAATATCTATTATTTGCCGATGCCCTGAAAATCTATCTACCAATTAATTCAATTGAAGACTCAAACCAGTTACAAAATGATTTAGAAGACTTTCGAAATGGTGTATCCAAAACGATCTTTCAGTTAACCCATCTAAGTGTAAATATATCTCATTTAGCCGTCAGAAAATAAAACTATATTTCCATATAAAATAAACAATATTGAATTACAAGTTTCATCTACTGTGCGTGATTTAGGTGTTTTACTGTCCTCTGATCTCAAATTCAATGCTCATATTGACGCTATTTATAGCAAAGCCCTACGGGCCATCGGTTTTGAAAATATAAATTGTTCCGAATTCAAAAAAATTAATTGTCTTAATTTATTATACTGATCTCTTATCAGATCGATATTAGAATTTGCGTCAGTAATTTGGAATCCTAAAGAAAATAACCTAATTGACAAATTTGATCAAATCCAACGACGATTTTTTAAGAATGATGGCATAGAAATTGGGTCGAACGGATATCTCTCTAGGTCTAGATATCTTAGCTATAGAATTTAGCCTAGAACTATTGGCCTCTAAAAGGTTATATGACGACATAGCCTTTATTCATAAACTAATAAACAGTAAATTATCCTGTACAGAATTTCTAAGAAATATTAACTTTAAAATTCCAATTCTTAACTTAAAAAATAATCACCCGTTCTTAATACTTAACTTATTAATGCTCAACAAACGTAATTAAATATAGTCTGGAGTATAGCCTTTTAAATGCATGCAATAATGTACATTATTTTGATTATTCTTTTGATTCACAATATAAATTAAAAAGTATAATAATGAATAGTAGTTAAACTTACATGTACTAATTGTATATATATATTTTTTTTCTCTCCCTTTTTCTTTTTGTTAAAATATCTAATACATAAATCGTGCTGTATAATATTTTGTAAAACTTTAATAACTGTACTCATTACCCCTTTGGGGTGTTAAAAAGCTTTAAATAAATAAATAAATAAATACTAAATATATCAAAATATAACATAATATGTACATGTAGAAGGTATCCACTGTATATTGTAATAAAATGATGGTTGACATTTACCAAACTAATGGCGGTCAAATCTGTTATCAGTGCGTATGGCCACATTCTTTCTATATAGGCACTCTAGTTACTATGATTTACAATTAGTATCTATATGTTTACAATGAGGACCAGATAAATGGTCTGGTGATGGGTTTTGTTTTTAGCTGAATGGATTTTACTGGACTGCGACCGAACAATGCTGTAATAATAGTTCTTTAATATCAACATGTCTTGAAGGTGTATATACGAAAAATTGTCTCTATTTTAGGAAATATAAAAATTTAAAAATTTTAAATATATCAAAATATTTAATTTCTTAAAATTTTCTATACACAATCCTTTAAAAACTCATATTTTGCTTCAATAAAATCACATTTATGCAGCAAATTCATCAATGTATATATTATATATTTATGTGTACCAATTTCCATGGTTGTATAATCACGATAAATCCATATAAGAACTTGTAATGTATAAATCTAGACGGCACAAATTTGTAATTTTTAATATTTTTTGCCAAAAGTATTTATTTTTTAAAAGTTGTTATGTTATTTGTTAATTGTGGTATAATATAGACTATTATAATATTATCAATGGAGCTGAGTATTAAAAATACCATATACTCATACTAGGTGACAACTTGCTTTACGGAAAGAAAAATCATGTTTGAAAAATCCGCGTTCAGTACTCTATCGCACGTAATAGAAAACGCCTTCACGAATAGAGGATAAGCCAACAATTTGGCTACTATCGTCTACGCCAGTGGTTTTCAACCTGAGCGTCGCGGCTCCCAGAGGCATCGCCGGTTATTATCAAGGGAGCCGCGTTCGCAATAAAAACTAAAAATACAATTTCCGCGCACCAATACATATTACATGTTGCGTGTGTGAGACAGATCGGCTGTTGATAACCGTGTTTGCGATATCAAGTAATAGCATATTTCGATTACTATTTACAATTAGTTAGATAGTTAATGATTTGCCTCTAATCTAATCTATCAGTTGTAAAACGCACACCGCTGTCTGCTTTGTATTCAGTGTGTTATATGCGCTACGGCTACGTACATCGACCGATATTTATTTCGATCGTTTTTTGTTCTGTGTTATTTGTTGGGTATTTTTTCTGTAATAATAGCAGTTATAATTATGGATAAGTTTTTGAATTCTAGTAGAAAACGTGATTGTCCAGAAGTGATTTTAAATATTGAAAAGAAACAAAAATCAGAAAATATTACGATAGTTATTTGAATTTCGGATTTACTAGCACTGTTGTTGCAAACGTAGAACATCCCCAGTGTGTTGTTTGTTTGAAAGTAATGGCTGTAGAAAGTATGCTTCCAAAT
>JAIPRL010003723.1:0-44177 GCA_025469235.1 Pemphigus obesinymphae | reverse complement strand
CCTATTTTATTTATATGTAATGGTTTTTCTTTAATTTATTTATATTAGATTATAATCTTGGGTCTGCCATTGGCGACACACTATATAAATTATTTAACTTGAATTTACCTTTGTCACCCATTCCCTCTGAATTCACGACGCAAGTCGGAACAGGCAACCGCCTGATTTGTAGGACCTGTCCGGCGAAACAGAACTAGAGAAATAAGTACAACAAAAACTAAACACAGCGCGTAGTAGATACGTCTAAGCAACCGATGGGCACGTGAAGGCAGTCGAACATAATATAAACAGCGTGAGAAATACAATCACTACGTATAGCTATTTACGGCCGTCTACAGTGCTGCGCTCGAATACCATTTTCAGTGACACCTGCGCGGACTAAACGCCGTTTGGTCGACTTCCAGTTGCGTTCTCTCCTGGCGCGGAGTATTGCTGGAGACTTTCGGCAAATACTACCAGTCATACTTAGAGAAACATGCGCTAATGAGATGGCAGCATGCATAAAGTATTTGTCTCTGTAACCTCGAATAAAAAAAACTCTCCCTTTCACAAAATATTTGAGAGGAGACAGTAATTCTGGACATTTTTCTGAACTTCTCTTAAATATAAAAGATGAAAAATATCCAAAATCTGAAGAAAAAATTATTTTACATCCAGGATTAGGTACAGTACTTTAAAAGATCTTATGAAAAAATATATTTTCGTATTGAAAATCTCACCAAACAATAAAAATTATATAAATATAATTAAGGTGTATGCAAAAATTTAGCTTGATCCAAATTTTTCTGAAGTAAAGCTAATTTGTTGTCTAATTTGACCGTGCTATAAACGTGCATAGAGAAACACCATAATTGGAAAAGTCTCTAAAGACACCTAAATGTCGAAAAAAAAATAATTCTTTACATTAACTTTAAATATATGGGTATTGTGATAACGATCCTATCAAAAAAAACCACAAAAAAAACATATTCGCATATCATTAAATGAATATTATGTATTATTTATCGTATTATTAAATTTCTTTCAAAGGCTGACATATTAAAAGCCGTGTACAAAGACAACGATTGATAGTGCATAAACAATAAATAATACATTTTTTTAGAGAATTTTCTCCTCTATAATTTTTATTTGAAATATTTTATTACACAATCAATAAAAAGCGAAATATTCACTTAAAGGACTTTTTTTTAATAGACATAATATTTCAGGTCATTTACTGCAAAAACGGTTGTTTGTACACAATACAAATGACCTTTTCTTAAAATTTTAATGCACATATCTATAATTCACAACTTCTCAGCTAATCAAAAATACTTTAAAAATAGTTTATCGACGCATTTCCAATACGTAACGAATATATAATAGAAAAAAGGCGTAATTTTTTTTGCAAAGAGAGTGATTTGAGGCACTTTTTCTAGACTAACTTTTATATCACGATAAATTTATATAATATCAAAATTTATAGACGATTAAACGATGAATAATTTTTATTTGAAACTTTTTGTCATAAATATAATATTTATTGAGCTTTTTAAAAAAAACACGATTTCGGGGAAGGGGTTAAGCTCTCCACACCAATTTAGTTATGGAGGTGCGGGGAGGAATTTTTTTTTTATTAGGGTATATTCTTTAATCATTTTCCCGCTCATTTCTGAGCCTTTCCTTAATTTTTTTTTATCACTTCCTCACTATACCAGGGCGAAATTAATGCATTCGTATTATTGTATATTTTTTATAGGTTTATATATCAAAAGCCGTTCAACAGTTTAAAACAATTATTATTATTCTAATAATTATTATAAAAAATAATAAATAGAATAAAAATAATAAAAATTGAATAAGTATTCATATATAAAAAAAAAATAGACCATTATAAAAAATTGTTTCCTCTTAAAGTTTTGTTTTATTATACGACCAATAACAAGCGAGATATTTACAAAGAAGGTATTGTTTTTATTTTTTTATTTTCAGTAAAAAATCAAATTTTTCAAAAATAGGCATTTAGAAAGTCATATACCGCAAAAACGGCCACTAGTATACGAAAAATGTAAATTATCTTTTTTGTTGATAATTATCTCTTCTTTTAATAATATATAAAACTTTTTATTGTACGACCAATAAAAAGCGAGATATTTACGAAAAGATCATTTTTATTACCTTTGTTCACGAATAACCTTTGACGCGTACACAATATCAATGAGGACTTTTTACAAGTTATTTTTAATGGTATATTTAAGGTATACGCAAAAATTTAGCTTGTCTCAAATTTTTTCGTATAGATGACATGCGTCACGCTAGCCCAGCCCATATCGAATTTTCCAATGAAATATTTTGCAATATTTAGTACGTCATTTGTACGTATTTGTACGAATTTTGTTAAAAAGTTATAAGCGAAATTCTATGGGCGGGCTGGCGTGACGTCCCTCCAACCCGCCCACTCATAAAATCACAAAATGTTTACGTGCAATATTTAGTACGTCGTTTGTACGTATTTGTACGGCCAAATTCAGAATTTGTACGAACTCGGTTGAAGAGTTATAAGCAAAATTCTATGGGTGGGCTGGCGTAACGTGTCGATATAGATAGTGTGTATAGATGTAGATTTTCGTGCTAATTTGACTGGGCTAGTAGGAGATACAGCGATTTGACAACACCATTATATTATATTATACTATATTATTAATTATATTATATATTGATCATAAGTTATGACTTAAAAGTTAAAACCAATTGAAGTAAAGATATCATCTTTACTTTATAACAAAGGATTTAAGGTTTCAATGAAATTCTAGAAAAGATGTCAAATAATCTTATGGTTATTTCGGAAATAAAATCGGACCAGCCAGTTTCACAATTTTATCTCGATGAAAGGCCTAAAAACGATATTTTTTTGACCAAGTCGAATATATCAAAAAAAAACTGTCGACAAATGATGAAAAATACGGTTTAAAATAATGGTTATTTCCTCAAAATTCCGAAATTTAATAAAATATATTTTAATAATTAAAATATATATTATATATATATATATTAATATATATTAATATATATATATATATATATATATTTATATTAAGAATGTTAAGAAAAAACAAATATATGAGTTTCCAATTAATGTATTTACTATTTGAAATCACAGGCCATAATTTTTTCCAAAGAATACGATTCATATTCTTATTACTATTATAAAATTGCATAAATAGATACATTATAATTTATAATTACCTATATAAATTATAAATATTATAGTATACGAGCAATATTTTTCTATTCATAAGTAGGTACATTTATACAAATTACGAACTATATTTTATATGTATAAGTTATATGACTGTCCGTATTTGAATATATGAATAACAATAACAATATATGAATGTATTCAAAATATTTTAAATATTTATAATTTAAAATGTCTTCTAAAATGTTATGTAAGAACGACATAATATATTTTTTATATCACGAAACAATCATAACTATCATTTTTTGCGTACTGTCGAAAGAATAATCAATTTTTATTTTGATGCAAATTACATTTACTCTTTATAATAGTACGGTGTGGGGGCCCCTTAACCGTAACAATGCACCGCTAATAAACCGCAATACCAGCATGTATCTATATTGCCTATACAATACGCCAGCTAAAATTACGTAACATATATACTTTTTCTTTGATATAAGTTGTACATTTTTCATATACCAAATTTTATGGGGAATCTACGAGTATTTATCCCCATTCCCAATAATGACACTATTCATAATAACATATATCTCGATTTGGAGGCCTGTATGCAATAAAGGCCTGTGAGATCGTTTTGAAAATGTTTTTCACTTTAAAATTGGTAATAAGTGTTTAAACTTTAATATTAATCAAGATTCAAACCTATGTGTTTTTTTTATGTCTGTGGCCAAAAATTGTATAAGAAGAAGTGCTCCGATCATTACAAGTAGCACTATTTTCTGGTAGCAAATCGCATCTTGCTGGTACTTTAGAAAAGTAAAAGAATATTTGACTTTTTTCAATAAACGCATAAGAAAAACCTATCAAAAAACTAACAAAAATCGGTAAACAAGATTTTGGTAAAATTCTTCATAACTCCGAAATTATTGATGCCAAAGGCATGCAATTTTCACCACAAACATATATACGTAAATTATTAATATAAAAATTTTGGAAAATTTTTACTGGCTATTTATAGCAAAAAGCATATTTGAGACATTTAATTCATAATAGGCTTCATTTTAGTTTTTAAGACCTGAAAATGTAATACAGTGTTAAAAGTACGCTTCTAACTACGTATATACAAAAAATTTTAAAAATCGGTAAGTACAATATTTTTTAATAGCCATTTCAATTAATTTTTTTTTTTTTTTTGAATACCCCTTTAATTTTTTCGACATTTCGAATTTTGAATGAAATAATGGATTTATAAACCTGAAATCTTCACAAAATACATATATGAGTAAATGAGCAGATCATGAAGGCAAAATAATTTTGGAAATTTATATCCCAATTTTGAACCACTTAACAATTTTAAATTTTGAATCGTTTAATTCATAATAATCTTGATTTTAGGTTGCAAGATCTAAATATTTAATACAATATTAAAATTAAGTCATTGTAGCTACACACTAAAATAATTTAAAAATCGGTAGGTACAATATTTTTTAATAGCCATTTCATTTTTTCCAAAATTATGTATTATTTTGGTATGAAATGTGTTCGAATTTCGGAGAAATAATAGATCCATAAATTTGACATTTTCAACAAAAACGTATGTAAGTTATGAAATTAAAAAAAAAATTTTAAAAATTTTTACCCATTTTTGGGCTACTAAACAATTTTCAGATATTTAATTCATAATAGATTTAATTCAACTTTTTTACTTTACAGGAGAATTCAATTTTACCTTTTTTTTTGTTTTTTTAAAATACGTACTTTTTGATCAAAAAAATAATGGTGTAGTCAGAATTTGATGATCGGACTTGGTTTTAAAGTTATATCAAGTTAAAATTTAGCGATTTTACTATGTTCCCTCAGTAGTTTCATTTTTCTAAACGTTTCAATATTCGTTTGTAGTCTAATGGGCAGGCAATAGTGTTTTCATGCACGGGATCCTCGGTTCGATATCCGTACTTCCAAATAATTTTTTCAACTTTTTGTTCTTTATATTATATAATATTATCATATTATTATATATTATTAGTATAATCTACAGTAATTATCAAGTATATCCACCAAAGCTTCGCTCAGAATCGTTTTTTTTTTTTTTTTGATAGAAATGATTTATCATTGCTTTCCAATTCAATATATCCGTCATCATTATCCTACCCAACATACGAAGTGCTTACCGGCTTTTTGTTTTTTGTAATGTAATTTTAATATTTTGTCCATCATTGCTCATTAGATAACTAAATTATTAAGTTGACAAATTCAGATGCAATGACATGGCCTAACCTAACTTGGGCAGGTTCAAAATACTTAGAATTATATATTGTTAAAATTATCAAATTTGGTGCCCAAGTAAATTATTAATTATTCAATGTTATCCTACATCAATCAAGAGGACTGAAAATTCTTAAAGTGGGTAGCATTATTCATTAAATTAATATGGTATATAAAGCATAAAGTATAAAGTAGGATCTATAGTTATGAATTTATAACTGTCCACTGATAGTCCTTTCACTTCTATAGATTTGACATTTAAATACTAAAAATGCTGTTATTTTGTTACTATAACTATTAATTTAAGAAATATAAAATTAAAAATGTATCCTTGTAGTCTTATAAATTTTGGCTACATAATAAATAATAATCCGTGTACTGTCACTATTTGGTTTTAGGGACTTCAGCAGTATCACATCACTCAAGACTTATTATTTTAAAAGTTATAAACGTTTTAAAGGTTAGAAGATAAAGAACAAGAACAAGACGTTATATGAAAATTCTTAGTAATCATTAATTACTCACTTACTTTTATTAAGTTCCCACGACTCAACAGATAAAAATAAATGAAAAATGTAGGTATAAGTACTAAATACATAAAATTTTTCATCAAATTCGCCAAATTATAAGCAGCAGACATAGAGATCAAAAATTAATTATTTTTTCAATGTTGATTTTTTGAAGTTGCAGATAACACTTTAAAATTTGGTTATAAAAAAGATCTTTTTAGAAAATTTAGGAAAAATAGGAACCCTTAAAAAAATTCCGGCCATAACTTTTATTCAATATTTAATATTTAATAACAATTTGATAAAAAAATTTTTTGTGTTGTGTGGTATAATTCTGAACTGCTGAATTTTCATTTACTGTAAACTTGCCTATACAGAAACCCTTAATACCGAATATAGAGGTCCAATAACTAAAGTATAAAAGTACAACGATATATGTACTAAGCAATGACAAATTAGATATTGTAGAAGTCAATATATTACTGTTGAAGTAGTCAATACAATATTATTAATTATTTTCAGATTAGTAGTTATACGCTCGGCTCAGTAAGTACATTTTGTTAATAATAAAAAAAATATGACATTACAGAAAAAGCGAAAAACTCTTTCAAATGTACCCACTTGAATAATAGACAAAAATAAATAATACATTTTTGAATTACAACAAATGGTTTTCTAATTAGTAAATTAAAACCGAAATTAAATGACATTCAAATTGTTATTCTCCTTCGATTTTGTATTAGGTATTATTCAACTTTAAAATCGCTTTATAAATCCAAATTCAACAATTTTGAATGAATATATATTTTGTACACATAGAATTATTTTATAAATAACCTTATAAACTAGGTAGTACTAACCTTTAAAAAAAAAATTTTTCAGAATTAAGAGTTTTAAGAGAACGCAATGAAATTTTTGGGTACAAAATCGGGGATTGGTGGTAAAAATTGGTACAATTAATGGGATAAAAAAAATCGAAATCGGTCCACCGGGTAACGTTACCCTGGTACGCCAAAGTAAAATCGATTTTTCTCGATGAAAATTTTGGGTACAAATTCGGGGACCTCTACCGGTCTTTGAAGTATAATTGTTTGAGTTTTCGAATAAGTACCTATTATTAACAAAAAGTTGCACCAGCATGGATCTAATAACGATAATAAATGTTATTTTTTTTAAATTATAAGTATTTTTATTATTTGATCTTAACTCTTTGTACCCAACAATTTATCTCGACTCCGCATCCTATAGTTTACAAATAAATAAATTAAAAACAATAATATAATATAATAAAAATAATATATGTAATATATTTAAAATAAATAAACAAATACCTATATTAATTTTACAGATTAAATTGATTTTTGGTAGGTATCAAATGAAGGCATCGATTCTCTAGATTTTAAAGTTACTTTAACAAAACCGTCTCTAACTTGTGAACCAATAACTTTTGAAAAAGGTTCGGTAATAATTTTAACGCACCTTTCTAAAGCTTGCGTATGGCACGCGGAAACGAGATAATATCAAACAATTTGTTGTCACTATCCTCTTATCAACAATTAGATTTCTAACTTCATCGGTGTTAAGCTTATTAAGTATAGGTGTAAACGTGATTACCGTGGATTGTCAGTCAATTATGTCAAAATATTCACTAACATCAAAATTTAATTTTGGAACAGAAAAATGTCTAATATTAACATTGCCATCTAATTGGGCACGTAATATCCGCCTTAATGCCAATTCTTTTACTTGAGGTCGCTTGTCTGCGAGAAGGTTTTCGCGATTTTTGTAATTTGCCCGAAGTAGTTGTTTATGAATTCAGCACAGATCAAAAGTACTTGTACCGGATGTGTTTTGCAATATCAAATGTTCCTTAGATTTGTCCCGATTATATCCTGGAAAACTGGCCCACTCAAGGTGGCTTACCGCAGCAAATCGCATTTTAAGGTTTTATGTTTCTACAGAAGTTCCCAACAAAAATCTAATAGATATAACAGAGTTTATTCAAAGAGTGTACGCTCCAATATGGTTATAAATTAAATTTAACCCATCCAGTAAAAATGGTGCTAAAAATGTATAAAACACTATTCAACAAAGCCTATACTACTTGATATCAAAGCTTAGAAATGTCGTTGATCCTGTCGTACAAAGAAAATCTTATTTTTTTCATCTCTAAAACCTTCTTTTATGTATGCTAGCAGACGATCAGCCTTATATAAAAGAATTGGCACTAAGGCGGATATTACGTGCCCAATTAGCTGACAATGTTAATATTAGAAATAATATTCGTTTTTTGTTTCAAAATATTTTGATGCTAATGAATATTTTGACATAATTGACTGGCAATCCACGGTAATCACCAATCACGTCTCTACATTTAATAAACTTACCATCGATGAAGTTGGAAATCTAATTGTTGATAAGGATAGTGACAATAAACGATAAATTGAATTAAGATCAAATAATAAAAAATACTTGTAATTTTATGAAAATAACATTTATTAGCTGTATTAGATCCACTGGTGCAACTTTTTGTTAATAATAGGTATAAGAAAACTTAAACAATTATACTTCAAAGACCGGTAGAGGATAGAAAATAAAAAAATATTTAAAGACCAAAATAGTCGATGGTAGGTACTTGATCTATGTTAGATATTATTTTTTTTTTTGCTATTAGAATTTGAATAAAAAATGTTAATATTTCATCCCCTTTAGGGGGTAGTAGAGGGCAGAAGATGTCGGAAAAAATAAAAATAAAAATTGCAAAATATATGTGAACACCTATAGCAAATATTTTTCATTATTACGATTAATAATTTTATATGTATTTTAAAATTCGCCCCTATAGTAATGCTCCACCCTACTACCCAGCTTAGCTAGTTATTGGTTAATATATATATATATATATATATATATATATATATTTTACTTTTTTCTATTATAAAAATATGTTTTTATAGTAATTACATAGGTATATAATTATATATATATATATATATATATATAATATATATATACTAGGTACTGATAATAGGTTGACACTGGTTAAATTCAAATAATTCAAATTACAAGGGTAAATATTAACAAATTACTGAATTAAAGTTGTGCTTGGTATGCTGTGGTAAATATTCCAGCTATCAACCAGTATTAGAGTTTTAAAGTCATTATAATTATTTCTAGTAGGTACCTACCACCTATATGACCTCCTGAGCATTTATACTGAAGACCCTTTAATAAAAGTATAAATAATTCAATTAATTAATAATGTAATACTGAAATATCATAAAACTGACAATATAAAAAAAAATATTAAATACAGTTAGTTTTTTTTTTTTTTTTTTTGTTAATCTGAACTTTTAATACAACAAATTGATTTTTTCTATAATACTAAATTATTTCTCAGACCTCAGCTCAGTAAATTGTTTTTTTATTTGTATTATGTTAAATTATATTGCTTATATGTGTATACATATTTATTAATTTAATTAAAATATTTAACTTAATATAAATTTTTAAAAGTTAAATTAAGTCTCATCTTACAGTCGTCGTCGGATAACTTGACATGATCATCGCTTACCAGTGGTTCCCAGCATATTACAATAAACCATCTAGCACGACGACCAGGTAACATCAAGCAAAAAAACTAAGTTTGGGAAGCAATTACTGGTGAACACTGGTATTAAGCTGTCACTACCATGCCTAGTCTGGTGGCGACTATACTTCCCTTTTAACATTTTTAAATTAACCAAAACTAAAATAATTTTTAATTTAACTTACCTATTTCAATTGACTTCAGAGTTAACAAAATTTATAATTGGTCCAGCTTTGTAAAATTGTATAGATTATTTGAACAGTTGATTATTTTTGGAATCAGATAGCAGGATAACACCTAAATGAACACCTGATATCTTTGATAATAATAAACTGAGTATTTACTGACAGATGTTTGCTACCAGGTTTCAATTAAATACTGTTGGGTTTTTACTATTAAAAATACAGTGCATAAATATCATACTTGAAACGTTAATCATACATATAAATTTAATAGACAATTTTGTTTTATTTGTATATGAATTTATGATTATTCAATTACTACAAAAAAGTATTTACATAATTATTTAAATAAGACGACTGACTATTTATTATTATTGTTTTTTTTTTTTTTTTTAAGAACTACGATGTTTTTGTACATTAGTTTATGTTAACAATTTTAATTTGGTATTATCCATAAAACATTTAGTATATAGTATTAAATTTTACATTGGTCCTTAAATTTCTATATTCTAATACATTTCCACAAAGTATAAAACCTTACATTACTTCAAATTAACAACAACAGTTTAAAATATTAAATATTTAATTTACTATTTAAATGCCATTGTACAAAATAAATTTTAATTATGTTTGACAATATAAATGATAAAATTCTAATAAATTAAATGAGTTCGACAAAACTGTCAGAAAACAGTATAAATAAAAATAATAGTATTATTAAATAATAATTTATACATAAAAAATATATACAATGTTCATGAGTTCATATTTTGAAGTCTATTGACAGTAATAAAATTAACAATGAACTCTGTACAAACACAGATTTGAGTAAATATATTATAAGATGAGAATAGGCAATTAAACGTAAATCTCCAATTTCAATTAAAATATAATATTAAAATTATTAAAAATATATTACTTAATTCAGTACAGACTTAAATTTAAATAATTATAATAATAGTAATATTAAATAATTAAGTTTAAAAATATTCAAAATATATAATATATTAATATTTATAATTGAGTTTCGTTTAAAACCAAATACAAATAAAATAATTTCTATCAAAAAGTAGAACTAAAAATCCTTTGATCCATCTAGTTAGTAAGTTGTATTTTATCTAAGCATAAAACAATATTTAAATCTTCAAATAATAATATAGAAAAACAAATATAATTAATTATACATTCATAAATAAACTAAAATAGGTACCTGCTTTCAGAGTACTGACTATTTAATAAAATATATTTTTTTAAATAAGGAATAAGCATTTGAACATATTTTATGAGTTATTTAGTTAATAAATTACCATAGACTATAATCAGTGTCTTCTTGGTAGAGTGTTAAGAAAAATCCTATAAATGTCAAATATACAACTACATTTCCACAAAGTGTAAAATTACAGGCCGTCCACGCAATCTAAAAAATAAATAAACAAAGTTATTTTGGTAAACTCACAATACAGATACCATTAATTATAGACAAAAATGACATACTGCTTGAACTCTGGCCATTATTATAGGTAATGCAAATGAAGACACCACTATACCCATTGTAATGAATACGGCTAAATCCATATTCACATTACCGGATCCTGAGTAATCGTTGTATCGCTTCATAAACATAGTTGGTAATGGGGCCAACAGGTAAAATACTACCACTATAAATGGCCACCAAGAACTAAAAAAAAAAAATATTATACAATGTTAAAAACCAGCTAGCTTACAGTATAAATTGAAAGTATTATACCTAATATTAATAACTAATAAATTTATCCATTATTTTTAAATTTATTTAGACTAAACCCTATACAGAGTGATTTCCTTAATGAGTCAGGCTATATCTTGGAAAATATTAATTTTTTTTTTAAATTTATATCAGAAAGATTTTTGTACACTTAATTCTTCTTATAACTTTCTATATTTACTTCTTATTTGCTAAAACTATATAAACTTTTGATTTTCAAATGGCAATCTATCATATAAACTAAAATTCTTAAAGATAATATTTTTCTAAGAATTTTCATGTTTTGATATTTTAAATTTGACAAATATTACCTGAGTAATAATAATCATTAACATTTAAGACATGGCAGAATGGAGGAGTACTGTATACTCTATTCAGTTAAAGTTTACAACAAAACACTTATGTGAAATAAATTGTGAAACGATGCTAGAACCCTTGTCAGCGAATAGCTGCTCTGTTGTTAGCTGTTGTTGTTGTGCATTATTGTCAAATGTTGGTTTCTAACACTGCCACCATGTTATACATAAAAATAATTTGTGGTGGAAATAAATGTAAGCATTACATGAACTACATAAACTAATTTTCATACACTTATAAACTTAAGCTAAATAGATTATAGTAGATCATTTTGAAGATCTATTGAGTAATTCTCCTCCAAAAAGTCAAAACGTTTGAATTCTTATAAAAAATAAATACTTCAAAAATGTATAATTTATATTATAGGTTGCCAATTGAAAATTTAAATTTGCTACTACTCGGCGAATAAAGGAGGGGATAAAAAATTTAAAATTTTGAAAAAAAATATAGAATTTCCTGAGATTAACTCACGATAAAAAAAAATCACACAATATATGTATATTATATATGCATCTGTTATGAAAAAGAAAATTGTATTCTGTAACATATACCTAATAATTTACTGTAACTATATTGAATAAATAATAAATACAATTTAATAAATAAATAATAATAATAAATAAATTTAAGTAAAATTTAATAATAAATAAAATATTGATTAAATTTAATTATTTATGACAGTTATTGTATTAAAATCTTTATCTGTTTACCTAATCACATTTTAGATTTTGAGCGGAGCAAATAATTTTTTGGTTTTATAAAAAGGTTGATTTTTATTTTTTTTTTAAAACAATTTTTCGAGTAGAAGGAGACACTTTGGTGTTTGAGAACTTGTTTAATAGCAAGTGGTAATTTCCAGAAGTCATTTTTTGATTTTTTCGGTAGTTTTCTTAAGTGTAAAAAAAACTTGTTCTTATAACAAGACATTTTTAAAATAACAAATATAGTTACCATGATTACTATACATTATGGTATAAAATTTTAAAAAGAATTTTGTTTGACATTGTGCATTATGTATGTATATTATATATTATTTTATACCGAGCGCCACTTAAAATTTATTTTATAGAATGCATTGCTTACAAATTTAATATATCTACTACCAGTATTCTACCTAACAAGCGAAGTACTTTTACCTCCAACTTGCCACATTTTTTTAAATCTGTTCGAGAAGATAAATCATTGCTTATTGCTTCCAAAAAGATTCTATGCGAAGTTCGGTGTGTAGGTATATTATTTTCTAATTTATAATCATTTTTGGTAGTTTTCCTGAGGCTTAAAAAACTACTAGGAAAATCGAAAATGTCTGCTGATGAGCAATCAAACAATGATCAACTAACAATTTTTAGCCATCCTTAAAAATGTACATTACAAAATAGTTGAAACTAATGAATAAAATGGTAGGAATGTGTGCATGCTATCCTTATCACAGACATATACATAAATGTACATTTATGAGAAACGAAAAATTGGCCAACCTCTTATAGTGGTATTTTCTGTTAAGCTAAATTACAAAGAGGACACAAATTTATCTAGTTCTAATTTACAATGGGTCACAATTCACCTAATGCTTAATTACAGTAGAAAAGTAATATTTATTAACTTTATAACAAGTATATAATAAGTAATCATATAGTATAGTTACAAGTACCTATAGTAAAAGTTATGTAGAAAAGCTCATTTACAAAAAGTACAACTTACTTCAATTCCGGCAATGCACATGCTAATATGACCAATGTCATACCAATGGAACCAGCAAACGCCAAAGTCATCAACCTGTAAATAAATACACCAATAAAACAACACATTATATTTTAAATGTCAATTTTTTTGATTAACTAAACTATTGATTTAATTTTAAACATAAAATATCATTCATAACTTACGCTATTCAATATCAAATTGAAGTAACCAAGGAAATCATGAAACAAAAAAAACACAATAAAATTAGTTTATTATATTATACTATTGAACACATCTAAAATTATAAAGTATTTTAAAATAATCTATCTTCCTGGAAATTAAATCAACAATTTCATAACTATATACTAGTAACTACAGACAGGCAGACAGACACAACGGGGACAACGGTATTTAAACATATATTTAGAAATCTAAAAGTTGTCTAGATACAAATGGTAGAAGTTGGACTATCATCCTTTCGGTCCTTGCACAGGATACTGTATTATTTTTTTTTATTTAAGAAAAAAAACATTTTTAAAAAAATAAAACATTTTATCAACTTATAATAATAATAATAATAAATGTTAAAAGGTGTACATGATATTTTATATAATTTTATATTAAATTGTTTGCTATTAGTGGAGTAGCCAGAGGGGTTTTAAGAGTTCAACCTTCCCATTGAAAATTTTTTATATAGCGATCATCAAATTTTCTTTTTATTATTTTGTTATTCAATCACACAGTCTTCTCATTTACTGTTTATATTTTGCATATTTTTTTAATATTTATTCATAATAATCAAATTTAGAATTATAATAGGTTTAGGTATATAGTAATAAATATTAATTATTTATTTATTTACTGAGTGCCCCACAACACAGATTTTGTATAGGTAATTTTTTTTAAATATTATGAAAAATTAAAATTTAATAATTAATAGGTGTTTAAATATATTTTTAAAAGTAATTTATAATTGATCCCATGTCCTATAATATTGTAATATTATTTCAAAAATATGTAAATGCAAAATAAATAAAAAATATTTTTTGAAATAGTTTCAGATTTATAACACCTATTAGTATATCAATAGAGGAAAATTTTTACATAAAACTATATTAGGGTTTTATGCAACAATATTGCTTAAAATTGTTCAAAATAATTTTTTACTTTTTCAACGGCTTATTTGCTTATTAATATTTTGCAAAATTTTATAAAGATCGTCTCCATAATGTTGTAATAGATGTTTTAACTATAAAACGACTCAAGTAGATATTTTAGTTTGTTATTCATGAACATGTTTTTACTACCTAATTGTATAATAATAATAATTGGTGTATGTGTATGTGTATAATGTTTATATGTATGTATGAATGTATGTATGTGTGTGTGTGTATTTTTTTTTTTATTTGTGTAATACAAAACTATCAATTATAAACTAGATGCATTTAAAACTCGTAATAAACAAACATAATTATTTTATTGATATATACAACTACAAAAACTATGCTCTAATAATTATTATTAAAGCTGTGAATTTAATGCACTAAAAAAACGTAATATGAACAAATATGCACTAAAAAAAAGCCACATAAGCAAAAATATGCAAAATTTAAAAAAATGTTATTAGATATTTAGAAATATATTTTAATAATTTTGTAGGCGATATATATAGGTATTACACGCTTAAATAATGTTTCATAATTCCTGATGTATGAGCGTCATGTAAGTGGTCACTAGTATAAAATTCAACGCAACTACCAAATTGTCCAAAAATGCGTACATTTCTAAAATAATGAGGAAAAAACATTTTAGTGTAGAGAGATTTGAAGAAAATATGAACTTTGATGTACAAACACTCATTATATGCAAAAATTAATTTTTGTATACCTATGTCTTTATAATAATATGAAATTAATTTTACTGAATTTACTTCTAGAAGTTTACTAAAACAATTGTTCAAAAAAAACGAAATGAAAATTTAAATTAAAAGTTAAAGAAAATATGCACTTTTATGATCATAAGCCAAATTATGCAATATCAATCTTCATATTTGTATTTATAGCAATATGAAAAAAATTTTTACTGAATTCATTTCCACCTATGGAGTAGCAATAACTTTTTTCTACAATAACTTCCTAAAAAACTATGGTGTAGAAATATGTTCAAAATATATGTTCAACATATTTTTCGTTTTTAAGAGGACGTAGTCACCTGACTCAGTTGTCTTTGTCTGACACAAGTGACACACACATAACATAGTAAAATCTGGTTTTTTATTTCAGATTTCATGAACAATTGGTTAATTTTAGGATATGATGAGTGATGACCTATTATCATAATTAATAAAGATAATATAATCTACAACATGTAGAGGAATTATATTTTCAATAAATTAAATTTTAATCAAAATATTCATTATTTAATTATCATGTTATTCATGTATATCATGTTTATTCCTACACTTGTAAAAAACTTAAAATTTAATTAATTGAAAATATAATTCCTACATGCCGAGATTCCTCGATAGAAGATAGACGTCATTACTCATTAACAAATAGAAATTATGTATTTTATTTTTCTTCGAGTTCAAATTGGGTATCTTTGAGTATTGGTTTTAAATAGTTTTTTAAAGTTATTTTATTTAACTTTTAAGATATTTTTTAGATTATATACCTACTGAAAACAAAAATTTTAAAAATATAATGTTATAATTTTTATATGTACCTAATATAAGTATATAAGCATACTTTTATATTGAAAAAGGAAAATATTTACCATGTACTTTGCCATAGCTAAATATTTTTAATCATCCTATATTCAAAAATCGCATTTGCTAAACTTGATTCAAAAATACACTCAATAGGTTAATGCTATAATCATAAATTTTATTGACCTCCAGCTTGATTACAACACGATTACATCTTATATTATAAAAAAGTTTTCAATGTCATTTATAGATTCTATTTAATTTCCCGTATTTCCATATAATTTAACTCAATACAATAAAATAAATAAAAGTAAATATAAAATATATTAATGGCAAAAATCATTCCTGAGACTTCCAGGTACAATTTGTTTATAGTACAGATAAAATAAAGTTAATACAATTGACTTTCAAGCTAATTTTTACTAGTTATCTATAACTTTTATGTCCTCAATATAAAAAAAAAAAAAACAAGTTACTTTTATAAACTAACAAACTTTTTGTATTAAAATATATTTTCTAACAATTACAAATATTAATAAATCCACAATTGAATAACAGGTATTAACTGTATAATATGATATGATGACGAAACAAAATTAAAGAGTAATGTCCTCATACAAGAAAGGTTATGGTTATAAATATATTTAACTTGTTTGAATATAATTATTTTAATTATTCATTAATTATTTAAATATTATCATACTGAAAAGTTAGTAAAATTACAAGATATTATGAAATACATAAACAATTATCATAATTATTTAAAACTAATTAACAATATCATACAAAACATTTATTATCAAATGTATTAAACTAAAATATCTATGTACTACCTCCAATAGTAAAATATAAATACAATAATAACACAAATAAAATCATGTTGGTATATAAAAATTAGTTATACCTATATTTTTTTTATATCCTAACATGAACATTTACAAAACATTCTTAAAATACAAATTATAAAAACCGAAATCATTGATTAAAAAGATCAAATATTTGAATTTATAACCAATAATATAGTGAATTATACACATTAAGGATGAAAATGATTAGTGGAAAAAATTACATAGGTACTCATTAAGAAAAACTTGTTTTAACATATTAACACAGACAGTTATAATTATGTGCTGAGTCATTTTTAATTTTTATTTTTTTTACAAGTTTAGATTTTTGATCTTCAAGTATTTTTCAAACAATGTAAAACCTTGTAGTTTTGGCTAATATAAGATATTTTTAATACTAAAAATAATGTAATAAAGACATATTATACTGAAGAAAAACATAATTAACAAAATGTTATATATTCAATTAATACCCACAAAAACTTTAATTAGTAAAATATCTAATATGTTTACCATAGTCTTTTTTTCATTAGTTGTGCAGTTCTACAATACTTTACCTATATGTTTTGTATGTTATTGATTGTAATAATTGTAATACATTTTAATAAATATAATTAGCTTTTAGTTAATTTTATTAAAAACTTGTAATTTATCATAGTTTTATGAAAATAATATAAAATACATTATTACAACAGTTTAGACTTAAGCTCAAGTTGTATTTGCATTTAATTTTACATTTCAAACAAAATTAAAATATATACATTATACACAGGGCTGTAGTGGAGGGTATATGGCGGTATACACTATATATCTTCTGATATTTTTACATAAAGACCGTATACTCTCTGTGACTGAACTTTATTTTTCCTTTATAATCATGAAAAATTATGGGAAATATAAATTTGTACTGTAATACACTATAAGATTCATCTGAGTTTTCCCTACAGGTTAGTTTATTATTACAAATTACCTTCAAATTTAAACATGCCTATTTACAAACCTTTTTTGGTTCAAGTGCCAAAACTTTGTAAACTATACTTAATAGTTTTAAATAAAAGACATTTTGAAGAAATTCTATTTTTTCTCGTTCCACAAAAAATTCGACCACTATAGGTATATAGGCCTATAGGTATAATATACATGGTATATACTGTGCGTATACCCTCTGCTTTTTTTAGAACTATACCCCTGATTATACAATACCTATACATAATTAATAAATTTAAAATAAACAGCTTATATAACTGAATTTATAATTATTTCAATAATGGGATTTTATTCATAATTGGTTGTTTATTTGAAATATATAAGATACCTAACTCATAAAACTAAACAATCGCCCAAGTTATTTATCTATTAAGTTTATAACCAGAATTTGTAAGTTATAGTGCATTTTGAAATACAATTCTGCTTAGTCATAATTGATACTTCCTATATAATATAGAAATTCATTTCAAAATACCTCAGTATTTTGTACATTTTATAAAGATTCTCGGTAGTCCAAAATAATTCAGAACAAGTGTCATCCAGATTACTAGAGGTTTTATGTAATAGATAAACTTAACAAAAAGCAAACAAACTAACATGTAATTTATTATTACCAGTCTTGAACAATAATTATTAATAAGGCTCAGATTTTTATGCAAATACATATTTCTGTACACTTGACTTAAAAAATATTTGAGTTTGAAATGTTGAAATTAAATATTGTGTAGCTTCTAGGGGTAATTTTTTTTTTTACATATTTGCATCAAAATGCATAATAATTGCATATTTCTGGATAATTACATAAAATGTGCATATTGTATAAATACCAAATAAAATATTTTTAATTTTACTCAAAGTATGATATGTCCGTACATGTCAACATTTCTGACAAATATAATTAGAACTGAAAAAAAACATAATATTTAGTATAATTCCTAGGACGGATCTATATGGTTGAATAAAGCTAAGCTTTCACTAGGTCAGTCAACTTAATACAAACGTAATATGAACATTATAAAATGAACTTTGTTTTATTTTTATCGACAGTGTATGGCTATTATTATCATCAGTATGAATATTATATAGTACTGATAATATTTAATAGTATTTCTCTATCTACACATTTATTCTGTACAATATACATAATCTGATTTCCGGAACACAAGATTACGGGAAACGTGGCTTAATGCCACTTTTTATTATAGTAAGAACTTTAACAAAATCAAAGAAGTTGTCAATACATTTAACCAAAATGATGCAAAATCTATTCAAAATGGTCAAAAATTATTTACTGATAACTCGATAAAAAATTAACTTTCAATAATTCTATCAAATTTCCAATGCATAACAGACACCATCACATGTCTAGAAGAATCAGGTGTTAATCTCGGAAAGAGTCTTGCATTGGTTCAAAATATCGAAAATAAATTAAGTGAAGGAGGACAAAGCATTGAATTTGCTAAACACTATTGGAAGTACTATCAAAAAATCCCTGAATTGTCTCAAATAAAAAAAATTTCTGAAATTATTAAAAAGTAAAATTGAATTTTATACTGCATATTTCATATTTTTACTTTATAAATACATAAATATAACTTGTAATTATTAAATAATAATTAAAAATGCATAAAAATTTCGGCCTTTAAACATATCTGAACATATTTTAATATAAAACGAACTTTCACCAATTTCAACTAGTTTCCCACGACCATTAATTTTTTCTTATTCTTTTAACACTTCTCTTAATTAGGTAGGTTACCCTGTCTAATTATTTATTCTAGTTTACTGTGATAATTATTACATATTTATAGAATATTTTATTATTATCCTTTTATTAAACATCAATTCATTGGCCCGACCAAAAAAAAATTAAGCGACTACAGCAAATAATAACATATTTGAATACTACACAGCCTAAAATATTAGTTAATATGATTAGTAATCAAGATAACCAATAAATGCAGATTCACGCTGGAGCTTGTAACATGTAGCGTGACAAAGTTTATTGCTAAAACTTGAATTATTTCAACTTTTTACTATTTTATTTATCTTATTCCTGATTGGTTAATGCTGTTTCGCTACACCCTAAAAACTCTAGAATGAATCCGCCTTAAATCATCATAGCCATTTATAAGTTCTTTTAAAGATAGTCAAATAATCCACAAATACCCTTTTTTTGTATTTTAATTTATAAATTAACAGGTATACCCATATAAATACCCATATGAAGAATAATATATTTACATAATTTTTAGTAAAATACTCAATAAAAATAGTTTAAAAGGGTAAATAAGTACCTATTATTAAATATACCATTCAATAATGTAATAAACTCCTAACAAATTGATTACTTACTTATATTAAAAATAAAATACTTAGGTACTACAATTCATTTTTAACAGACTTTAAAAAATAGAAAGAAATTTTTAGATTAACATGTATAGTATATACCTATGTGTTTGTTTATTTTTATAATAAAATTTATTATAAATTAATACTATAACAGTATAACCTATACCTAAACTTTCTTTTTATATATTTTTCTTATTAGTTATAATTTATAAAATAACTTGTATAATTGAATTGATTATTTATCTAATTTAAATTTTCTTTTAAGAATGTAACTTTTATTTATTTAGTTAACTAATTCATTATTACTTAGCTCGTTACTTAGTATAATATTTTATATTTATACTTAGAAAATTAAAAACTATTAGATAGGTACCTATCTATATATCCATAAATGTTTTAAATCTTGCTTGCAGTTCATAATGCAATTTATATAGGTAGGTACTAAATATATTGATACCCCCTAATATAGGTACCTATATGATATTGATAATTTAATTTTCCTAAATATATTTAAGTACCTATGTTTTATTATATTAAAATAGTACAATAATTATTATATTACTAAGCAAAATTATATATATATTATTATTAGATCTAAAAATTAGGTATTATTCTATACAATTTATATAAAAATGTATAGGTAGTTTTAAAATTCATAGTGTAAATTTGCATATTATAAAATGTATAATATTAATTAGGTAATATCTCAACTATGAATTTATTATCACCAATTAGGTACCTACTGTTTATATTTTTTTTATATAAATATGTACTACACGGTTAGAGAATATATATAAATATTTAAATAAGTTTAAATAATAACCCGGCATTCAGAAATTGTATAGAGTTGCATTAAAACTTATATTATATGTAGCCTAAAGATACCTACTAATTAAAAGAACATTATAAAATCTTAAATTGATGATCAGAGTATTAATTAGGTATTTTATATACATTTTATTTACATCTTACTAAAATTTAAAAGTATAATACTTAAACACCTATTATTCAATTACAGATTTGAGAGGAACAATAAGGGGATATTTTGATACATTTTTTCTGACAGAAATAGTGAAGTAGAAGTTATAGAGTAAAGAACTTTTTTGGTAGCAATCGAAAGCAATCTTTGCTTTCAAATGTTAAATAATAATACACTAATCCTATTCGATAGACTAACTTCTACCATCTGGACATTTTTTTTATCCTTATTATTTTTTAGGTTTTATACTATTCTTAAATGTCTTTTAAAACACAATTTTTTTAAACTAACAAAGATAAAAACAGAAGTGTGTAAAACACAAAAATATATATAGTGCAGTAACAGCATATCATAGGGAAATATTACACAAGAAAAATAATAACAGGAAAAATATTACTGGAGAAAGTAAAATTTAGGAATCAGATTACATGAAAAATATTACACAGGAATGTAAAAATCGGAAAGTATTAATCTATGATAGGTATTTAAATTTTTACTTTTTTAGAATAGTAATAACACACTTGGTTTTCATCGTAATGTACTTGAAATACAACATATAGGTAAACGATACATCAACGTATAACATACTAAAAATGCCCCCCCCCTTAGTTTTTCTGTAACTATGTTGGTTCTGTAAACCAATATAATCTCTGTATTAAGCCTATGTAATATTTTTCCTGGCTCATTTTTCT
Organism: Pemphigus obesinymphae; assembly: GCA_025469235.1. Classification (NCBI taxonomy): domain Eukaryota; kingdom Metazoa; phylum Arthropoda; class Insecta; order Hemiptera; family Aphididae; genus Pemphigus; species Pemphigus obesinymphae. The sequence goes on along the minus strand of JAIPRL010003723.1, from coordinate 22,108 downwards.
ATATAGGTAAATAATGTCTTTCAAATAAATACCTAGGTGGTGCATTTAACATTATACGATCTAAAAAAATTGAACTGAATAATATTTTAAGTATTTTTGAAAATATTATCTTCTATACAAAAATATTTACCTAGATAGGTAGGTATAAATATAGATAAGTACCCATATAAATAAAAATAAAATTACAAAAGAAACAGTACCTAATTTTTTTATTGAAATAATGAGTAAAAACAAATTTTTAAAATAAATTTTAATAATTTTATGTGTATATACATGCATATTTCAAGATTTTTGTGAATAAACTACAGGGCCATAATATTTAATTGACGATTATATAGTCAGAAATTAAATAAAAAGTTTTGATATTTATTTTTATTTTTATTGGTATTTAAAAATATTAATAGTACTATTATTACAACTACCTACTATAGACCTGCAAGGGCCAACAATTTTCGGCACGGCCCGGTCCAAAAATATTTGTAAAAAAAAAGCCCTGGTCCGGCCCGGTCCAAAATTACATTACACACTCGATTTTAAGAAAAATTAAAATCCAATAATTTAAAAATATTTAATAATTTTTAAAAGTAATTTAAAAATAGTCATGTGTTAGCATAAATTATATAAACCTACTACCTAGGTATTTTATTTGTAGTACCATTGGCAAATAATATTGCGGAATAAATATACTTTTTAAGTACGTAACTAAGTAACTAACAAACATTTTAAAATGAAAGTGAAATATTAAGTAAGAATAAAATGTAAGTATATGTACCTATTTTTAAATGTTTTTTTTCAAAACACAAATTGAGATAAAAATTTTTTTTTCGATTGTTATACAATACAAATAAAATCTGTACCTATATAAAATTTAAAATTTTTCTATATTTTTTTTTTAGGCTCAAGTCATAGGGAGAATTGAAAAGGGGTGGAATATATTTTAAGGTTAGTATAACAATAAAAAACCTGTGTTTTCAATATTTTGGTATTATTTTCACAGACCCAAAAGCCAGAAGTCAACTTGTTTTCCGCAATAATAATATACATTTTTATATTATTAATTTAGAAATTAAATATTAGAAAAATAAATATGTAATAAATATATCTATAAGAATATATATCTATCTTATAGTACCTTAGTACCTACTACCTACTAAAGACCTGCACGGGTCGGCCCGGCCCGAATCCGGCCCTGGTTCAGCCCGGCCGGGCTCTTTAAAATTAAAACCGGGCCGGTTTTTTTAATTGAATTCCATTAAGGGCCGGACCGGGCCAGGCTTATAAATTAAAAACACAATACGGGCCGGGCCAGGTCTGGTTTTGAAATTATATTTTATTTGATATTATCTCTTACTTATTATTTGATATTAAATAGTTTGACGCTACTGTATAGAAGTCGCAACATAAAAATATATTTTTATCAATTAATATTTGAACAAAATGAGGGGTGAATTAGCTCAGTAGTATCTTATCCCAGACAATAGCAGTCTGTTTCTCATAATAATATTAATGTCTTAGGAAAATAATAATTTAAAATTATAGTTTCAAAGGATATCTTATTATTTTTTATCTAAACTAAATTTAAAAATTTTAATTTTATAATATTAAGAGGATTCTATTTATATTTTGTGTAAAAACTTTTACTTTCAGTTTTTATTTTATTGTTTTATAAAATTGTTATTACCGGGCCTAGAAAATAATTTATTGCCATGCCGTGCCTAGAAAAATATTTTATTGCAGGGCTGGGCCTAGAAAAATATTTTATTACAGGGCCGGGCCGGGATGGACGCTAAATAAAATGGGCCGGATCGGGCTGGGCCTAGAAAAATATTTTATTACCAGGCCGGGCCGGATCGCTAAACAAAACTGTCCGGGCCGGGCTAGAAAATTCCGGCCCGTGCAGACCTCTACTACCTACTACCTAGCATGACAAAATAATTTAAGTTTATTTTGTCATGCTACCTAGTACCTACCTACAGGCTACGAGTACATAGTACATTATGTATAATGTATATTATACAATTTAAAATAAAATGGGTATATTATGTTAGCTTTATATTTATAATAAAATTGTATTAAAAAACTTAAAATATTAAGTCAACACAAAAACAGCACGAAACAAAACAAAATGTCTAAAATATAACACGATTGAAACGATACTACTCACGAGGAGTACGCGGGATATTAAAACTGAAAATGGCAATAATAAATTAACTACCTATAAATATTATAAAAGATACCATAATATATAAATATCGTATATTGTACCTTTGCACTTTTAGAACCTCTACCCTCATAGTGTCAATTTGTAATCTGATGAATTTTCAATAAATATTCCAAATTAACATTTTTATTTTATTTTGGTATTTCCTATGAAAAATAATAATGCTATCCAAATAATATTAAAGTAGTGACATTGATATAATGATGTATAAATAGATTTAATTGCACAAGCGTCGAACTTTGGACTTTGTTATAATTATATTTTATTTTATACCAAACTAATACAAGTCCTGTCCAAGGATTTTTTCTTAAGCCCTGCCCGTCCAAAAATTGTACAAAAAAAAAGCCCAGGCCCGGCCCGGAAAAAATGGTAAGAAATTAAAAAATCCGATCCGGCCCTAAGTATTTTTTTCGAAGTCCGGCCCGGTCCAATTTCAGTAAGGGCCGGGCTTTTTGAGGGCCGGAACGGCCCTTGCAGGTCTTTACTACCTACCTAGTTACTTTTGAATATAAAAAGTAACGAAAAAGTTAGGTAGGTGTAGGTATATAGGTAGTTATATTTTTATTTTGTTGTTTATTTATGTATTTATATTGAATTATTTACGTTTATAATATAATATGCGAGTTAAAGACGAATAAGGTAAGTAGTTTTAATAAATAGCGCTATGTCAGTTTTAAAAACTGGGTGTATAAATGAATAATAATTAGATATAATTACTTTAGGTCTTAGGGATCAATATTCCAAGGAATTATTATTCTGGGATTATTAATCCTAGGATTAGGTATATACATTTATTATTCCTAAATTTCAACGAATCGTAAAGGTTCCATGCAATGCGAACTGTTGAGCCACCGCCGATAATAGGCGGGTCACGTCTAACGATTTAAACGACGTAAAACGCTAAATGATATTAGGAATATTGCAGAAAACAATTGTTAATTAGAGACAAACCGCCACAGCAGTGTTTACCTTTAAGTCCGGCCATCGCGTGAACCAACGAATATTCAATGGAGTTACGAGAGTACACGATATTGTTGTCGTCAAGACGGTGTTAATGGCGATTTTCTTCGCGTTCCTCTATATTACGATCACTTTTATGAACGACGAAATTATATCGCAATCTGTATCTCGCTGTTCGCACACTTGTCGAGAATAATGAGATTAATACCTAATAATAAGAAGAAGTATAAGAAGTGACGGGGAAAAAAAAAAAAAACGACAAAATAATAACCACAGTATCAATAAACATTATCAGGCCCATCGCCGTTATCGCTAACTCGCTAACGTAAACATTAAATTATTCACGCTATCAGCTGCCGCGGACGCAGGTTGGGTTAGGTACGACAACCCGTTCGACCGACCGACCGACCGTTGGCACGACCGTTTTTCCCACACCGGCGGCCATCTTAGGCCACGGCATGATTGTGCTCTTTTGATTTCCCGGTCCCTGCCTCCACCGCCGCAACGAGTACACGCACACGTACGCGCATTTACACATAATCGTAACGAGCATTGTGTGTCCGCTTTTGTCTGTCGTGTGTCTATTTTTTTTTTTTTCCGTTCCACCGCTATTCGTACGCTTTCTGCGCCCGTTCGACAGCCTTTTTCGTCGTCTTCGATCACTACCAAACACTCGTTCGACGTGAACATCGACGATTCCTCCGGCAGTGACCAGTACAGACTATCTACGGTTTATTTCGCGACAAAGATACATTTTTTTTTTTATTATTTAAAAAACCTGCACGAAACGTATAACCGCTGTCGCTACCATGTCTGAACCAGCGAAAGGGTGAGTAAACCGTTTTTTTTTTTTTTTTTTGTACTGAAATCTGTAATATTTTCATTTCGGCAACTGGGCATCCCGGTGTCGCTACCGCCGCCACCGCCGCCACCTCTGACGACCACCCCTCGCGCGAACACGTAATTCATTTCGGTCAGGCCGGAACGTTAATTATCGTGAAAAACGTACGTAACTGGCATCGCGGAAAAACCCGTTGACATCACGACGATGACTGGCACATTGATACGTATTTTCTTGTATAGATACACAAAGAATATCTCCTGGCCTCGGTAAACTATTTCGAGATGAAAATATTGGCACACGAAATTCGTCGTTTTTAAATTCTAAACGATCGTCAGTGTATTTAGACACCTACTTAAATAACGATCTTTGTTATAATGTCTAAAACAAAGAAATTAAATGGAAAATAGGTAGGGTGCTCCGTTTTTTTTTTTTTTGATTTTGTTGGTAACCTAAAAATGAACGATTTCGTCCTTTGTGTATCGCATTTATTTATCGTACCTATACTATATGTAAAAGTTTCAACTTTTACCGGATAATGATTACTCTACACTTTATTTAGATAGATATTTTATTACAATATATAGAATTAGGTAGGTACTTAACTATGGTTTTTGATAACCAAATATAATTGCCCGTTAATTAAATTAATTGTAAGAGTAGGTACCTACCATATAAATGAAAATATACGAAAAAACTAGGTCTACAGTATGCTGGCAGTTACTGAAATAGCCTTTACTAATAGTGGTTATCAAGTTTTAACTAATAATAATTCACTCCTGGTGATCAATGCTCAATATAATTTTAAGTTTGGATTTGTGATCTGAACCACAAATTCATGTTTTGTAAAGTACCATAGTGATATTGAAAATAGTCAACAACAATAAATTATTGTAAATCATATTTAGGTAGGTATACCTACTGTACCTATATTTATTTAAAATTCAATATTACCTATAATCTTAATAAGTACCTAGTGCTTAAATTATAAAATAATTAGAAATGGACATAAAACTTTAATAAAATGTATACGTTCCCAGAGACAAATATCTTGTCAACTCTTAAGGGCTATGTCCCCTACAATCCCCATAAATCGCCCAATATTTTTAAATTAAATATTGACTATTGAGATCAATTTTGGAGATTATAGTATTAGTAGTTACATGATAAAAAAAAAAAATATTTTTTTTAATAATAGGTAGGTTCCTATTATTTAATATAGGTTACCTATCCATGGTATGTAATAACTACTTAAAAAAATTTACTTACAGCGAGGAATTGGCAACTGCAATTTTGAAGCAAAAAGATCGTCCAAATAGGCTTATTGTAGAAGAAGCAATCAATGATGATAATTCAGTTATTGCATTATCTCAGGTACTACCTACTTATTAATTCATAATACCTTCAATATATGTTATACCACTTAATTGTGATCATGTTTATAAAACAATAATAATTTTGTTTGGTAATAAGGCGAAAATGGACGAATTACAACTCTTTCGTGGAGATACCGTTTTGCTAAAAGGCAAACGTCGTAAGGAATCTGTTTGTATTGTATTATCTGATGACACTTGCCCAGATGAAAAAGTCCGCATGAACAGAGTGGTGCGTAACAATTTGCGTGTCAGAATATCAGATATTGTGCAAATACAGCAATGTCCTGACGTAAAGTATGGTAAACGCATTCATGTATTACCTATAGATGACACTGTAGAAGGATTAACTGGGTAAAACTTAATTTGTTTATATATTTAAATGCATATTATTAACTAGTTAAATTTTTCTTATAGAAATTTATTTGAAGTATTCCTTAAACCATACTTCTTAGAAGCATATAGACCTATTCATAAAGATGATAATTTCATTGTTCGAGGAGGCATGAGAGCTGTAGAATTCAAAGTAGTTGAAACTGATCCATCGCCATATTGTATTGTTGCTTATGATACAGTTATTCATTGTGAAGGAGATCCAATTAAAAGAGAGGTACCCTAGATTATTTTATATAATTTCTAACCTTCTAAATTTATTAATCAATTAAATAATTTTAGGAAGAAGAAGAAGCATCAAACACTGTTGGCTATGATGACATTGGTGGTTGCCGCAAACAATTGGCACAAATTAAAGAAATGGTTGAACTTCCACTTAGACATCCTAGCTTATTCAAGGCTATTGGTGTAAAGCCTCCTAGAGGAATTTTGTTATATGGACCTCCTGGAACTGGAAAAACACTCATTGCCCGTGCTGTTGCTAACGAAACTGGTGCATTCTTCTTCTTGATCAATGGTCCTGAAATTATGAGTAAACTCGCTGGGGAATCTGAAAGTAACTTAAGAAAAGCCTTTGAAGAAGCTGATAGAAATTCTCCTTCCATTATTTTCATTGATGAATTAGATGCTATTGCCCCTAAGCGTGAAAAGGTAATTAACATTCTTTACATATTTTAGTCTGACCTACAATTCTTCTATTTAATGACTATAATTAGGCTGTATTATTATATATGTATAGTTCCATACAGATCTGATATAAACTTTATTCTTACCAGTCATTTTCTTCATTTCCTGGCATGATCCCTTCAATAAGTAGCTGTATAGAACTATTATGCCTCAGAATATGATCTAACCATTGTAATATTCTTGCTTTAAGAAAAACGTCATACTCAGATTTTCAACAGTAAAATACATGTTTAAACAAAACCAATTAAATGGCATCTTAAAATAATTTTAGAGTTAAAACTCTTATTATAAAATTGATAAAAAACAACATTTTGGAGATATCCTCATCAGCGTTTTTTCCAAATAATATGTTTAAAAAAAGTTATAGTTTCTTAAAAATGGGGGAAAAAATAGTATTGTGAGCCTTCGATAACAAACTTGTTTAGAGAATTGTAAAATCCCAATAAGGTAAGTTATCTCTGAAATATTGTCAACTACATTTTATAATAGGTGTAATCACTTCAAAAGCCATTTTATTTGTTTTGCAATGTATTTTTAAACAAATACCATGATAATACCTCAATAAAAAAAAAAATAATTTTTAATTACTTTTAAATTGTATTGAAATATTTTTTGATTGTTAGATTTTTATTTTTCTTAAAATGTCTAAACAAAAAATTGCCTATACAGAACCCCTTAAAAATAGGGTGTGCAACGTACTCGTATCATTATTCTTTGTTAATAGACAACTTGCTACAATACTTGTTTGATTAATTAACCTTAATTAGTAGTTTAATTATTCCATTTAACCAGACACTCAATTTTTAGGAAATTTTTTACTTGGATCTGCATAATATACATAAAGGCAATTGTATGAAACGACCATTAGGCATTTAAAAATATTAATATTGGTAAATACTGTTAAAGTAACTCCACACTACACGATTCTAAGGAGTATTATTTAGACAATTTAATTTACTTTCTTAGTTAAAGTTTGTGTGAGGTATACATGATCATTAGTATTATTAGCAAATTAAAAATATGGCTCGATCATTCGCGTAAGTAATGAAAAATCTATGTACGTTTTCAAAATTGTTATCGAAGTATGCATCGGACCAAACTATTGGAATTAAAATAATTAGTTTTTGGCCAAAAAAATTATGGTTAGAGGTACCCCTTAATATGATTATTTTTTTATAAGAAGTCTGGAATATGTGTCATGTGCAGTATATTTGGTTTAGTTCTATTCTCATAACTTAATTTTATAGCATAGTTATTATATTCTAATTTAAATATCAAAAAATAAGTAATTAAGTAAATAGTATTGACCTATACTTCAATTAAAGAAATCAAAAATGGGAGAGACTCAAAAAATCTTATAATTGAAGGGACGTTTTTATTGCTTTATATAATAAGGTCATATACAAAAAAATTTTAAAATTCCACATGGCCATTTTAAATCTCAACGATACTTTCTAAAATCATTAAATGATCTAAATAAAAATATATTTTTAGAATTATTTATCTTTTAGGTTTTGTTGTAATTAATTTTTAAAATTTTGATAAATGTTTTTTGGCTTGGCATGCATTATCTTTTTAAAACTTTTAAATCTTGAATTAATCAAGTTCTATTAGGCCTAGAGAGATGTTCTACCCCTTTTTTTAAGCATCATTTCATAAGGTTTAATATAGTAGCTAATTAAATATGCTTGGTAAAGTTTTTTTTTTCAAAAAATTTTCATTTTTCAAGATGGTGTTTTGAAAAAAATATGTTTTTGCAGTGTTAACATAAAGCATAAAGCTTTATATCCTAAAATTTATTGAGTGGAATCTCTTTGGATTAGGAGATATAACGAAAAATTAAAGTTTATTCCAAAACTATAGATGATACTCATTTTTTTTATCTTGACTCATATTTTGTTATATATCATAGGAAAGTTATTATAAATTCTGTAAATAACACCTCTCATGGGTCCCACGTAAATTTTACGATTTAAAGTTTATAAGACTGCAAAAAATTCATCAGGCATATTTTAAGTATGCTACTTATTATTATCTTTATAATAAGAAGTCAAACATCTCTCTAGGCCTAATAGAACCTGTGGGGTAATTCGAAATTTTAATATATGTCTAAAAATAACTATTTTAAAAAAAATTATAAAAGTATATTCTCATTTATATCATTGGAGAGAATAATTCTTGAAATCTTCATAAAATTTACAATCCATGCCAAATCAATTTGACCATTTAAGTCAGGTTGATTCGGCATGGAAATATAACCCCTTATAAGTTGTATAATATATGTTATAAATTTAGTATTTACAAATTACTGTGTTTAGACTCATGGTGAAGTGGAACGCCGTATTGTGTCTCAATTATTAACTCTCATGGATGGTTTAAAATCATCATCACATGTTATTGTAATGGCTGCAACTAACCGTCCAAATTCTATTGATTCGGCTCTTAGACGTTTTGGTCGTTTCGATCGTGAAATAGATATTGGAATACCAGATGCTACAGGACGTTTAGAGGTTTTGCGTATACATACTAAGAATATGAAACTAGCTGAAGAAGTCGATTTAGAACAGGTAAAATGTATTGGCAAAATAATAATGCTGATTATTAATTTGTTATTTCATATTAATTTTAACAGATTGCTGCTGAAACTCATGGTCATGTGGGTGCTGATCTCGCTTCATTATGTTCTGAAGCTGCTTTACAACAAATTCGTGAAAAAATGGACTTAATAGATTTAGAAGATGATCAAATTGACGCTGAAGTATTAAATTCATTAGCTGTCACCATGGAAAACTTTAGGGTAATTTGAATTTTTAATTAAATTTTTATTTGAAGAAATCAATATTTATATGGGTATTACTAATTTTTTTAGTATGCTATGGGTAAGAGCAGTCCAAGTGCTTTGAGAGAGACTATAGTTGAAGTGCCAAATATTACGTGGGAAGATATTGGAGGTTTGGCGAATGTCAAACGTGAATTACAAGAACTCGTTCAGGTATGTCATTAAAATCTGTTTTTTTTTTTTTTTTATATATTATCATATTTTTATTATTGTTGGTATAGTATCCAGTTGAACATCCGGACAAATTTTTGAAATTTGGTATGCAACCGTCCAGAGGTGTATTGTTCTATGGACCTCCAGGTTGCGGTAAAACATTATTGGCAAAGGCCATTGCTAATGAGTGTCAAGCTAACTTTATATCTGTCAAGGGTCCTGAACTTTTAACTATGTGGTTTGGTGAATCTGAAGCTAATGTTCGTGATATATTCGATAAGGTAAGTACAATAATAATAACATATTTTGACTATTTTTAAGTAAATAATATATATGTTTAGGCCAGAGCAGCTGCTCCATGTGTACTTTTCTTTGATGAATTGGATTCCATTGCTAAATCTCGAGGAGGAAATGTTGGTGATGCTGGTGGCGCAGCCGACAGAGTAATTAATCAGATTCTGACTGAAATGGATGGTATGGGTGCCAAAAAAAATGTTTTCATAATTGGTGCTACTAACAGACCTGGTAAATTGATTAAACTTTTTTTTCTTATTTTTAAAAGCTCAAAAGTAAAATTATATTAAATATAATTATAGATATCATTGATCCTGCTATTCTCCGTCCAGGACGTTTAGATCAACTGATCTATATTCCTCTACCTGATGAAAAATCTCGCGAAGCCATTTTCAAGGCTAATTTAAGAAAATCTCCAGTTGCCAAAGTAAATATAAAATAATGCATGTTTAATAACATCTAAATTATTTAGGGTCAATTCTGCCACTTCTTTTTAAGTCATAGTGTAGGATAAATAAACTAATATTAGTTGATCAAAAGTTAGTTCTAAACAATTTTTCAAATGATTTCATATTGAATACGAGTTTATATCTAAAGTACAGTCAATTTTGTTTTTACCAAATATTTTATATTGTAAAGTCATGTGTAAGTTTTTCCAATAATGAACTAAGTGGTTTTTGAGGTAAAAATACTTAACATTAAAATTGAGAACTGTAAGTATGATGTAATTATTTATTGTGGAAAAAAAAAATCGGTATTAAATATAAAAATTCTGGCTTCTTGCATCTTGCCACGCTTCTTCTCTCAGTAAGCTGTATTATTATATTTTTTTTCGTATTTTGCTTTAAAAATTGTTGTTATCGTGTTGCTTCACAGGTAATTGGCAAAATGTTTTTTTAATATTCGTCACACCATATATAAACCAGTTTGAGTATAAAGTTCATTAATAATAATTTAAAATTTTACTATTGCAATGTGGAATTAATATAATTATAGAATCATATAATACATATATAGATATACTATTTATAATAATTAAAATGTATTTTGTAAGAAAGCTTAATAAAAACTATGTTTTTGTAAAATCTCAAACCTTGATTTTACATAACAAGATACGTAAAAAGGCATGCTTTTAAAAATTAATTAAAAATATTGTTTTAGTTTGAAAATTACATTTTTCAGATAAATACTTGGTAAAGTTAGTACTGTTTTAATATAAAAGAAATACAAGGACAATATATGGTTTGTACCATAATCTACCTTTCAACATTATTTCCACTTCTATTTGACAAATTTCTAAATTTCATCCTTATAGAAACCTGTAGTTATTTTTATAAATTTCCAAAAATTGTTTATGAAAAAGTTTGAGAAAACGAGACTATCATTGTTCAATGAGTTTCAATAAGTGATATATGTGTAATTGTGACAGAACGCATTATTATTTAATGAAGTTGTTTTCACGCTGGGTTACAAATTTCCAAGTTTTGTTGAAAGCCAGGGTAAGCACAAATTCAAGTAATGTAAGTGTTCTAGCACAACTTTCAGAGGCTTCTTCTTGAAACTCATTAAACAATGATAGCGTATGTTTTTTCAAACTTTTTCATCAATTGTCTGTAACAGGTCATATATTCTAACATGACCGATTCCAACAATTTTTGGAAATTTGGAAAAATGGCCATATGAAATTCAGAAGGTGTTCAGACAATAATAATAATAATAGGTGGAAATTATGTTAAAAAGTAGATCAAGGTTCGTTTAAAAATAAAGGTATAAAATATTGTCCTTGTTTTTTTTTTTCAATATTAAAACGTACTTTATTTACACTTTAATTTTACAAACACATATCTGAGAGAATTTGGTGGTATTATTGTTTTATAAATTATACCTAATTTTCCTGAATTACTGAAAATCTGTATAAAATTATACATATATATATATATCATTATTATGTTATAGTAAATATTTAATGTAAAATTCAAATCTAGTAATTGTTTAAATTTTTAACAAATATTTTAGGTAGGTAGTTTTAATTTACACATCCCATATAATACTATAGTATTATATTACAATACTATATTATAATACTATAAGTACCTAACCTATATATAATGTAGTATTCATTGTGTAGGTACCATATCATTTATAGTATGTAATACCATATCAGTAATTTATTATTTGTTTTTCACATGGTCCTGTATCTGATTCTTTGAAAAATAAGAGTTTAACTAAAATTATATTAGAACAACAAACAATTGCAGAATAATATATACCAAGTATGTAAATATAATTCATCAGATGGATTATTGAAAATATGTTTCGTTTTATTATTTTATTTAAATTATAATTTGTGGTAAGCCTACGTGTATATTTTTATTTAATTTAATTTGACTTTTTATAAATAATAATATAATAATTAATTGTTTATATTGTTTTATTAAAAATTAAATATATATATATATATATATATATCTATAGTGACAAATTGATGCTCGACTTAATGTAGCATGCATCAAAATTGCACATGACGAAATGTTGTATGCGTCCAAATGACATATAACTTATTTAATGTATAATTGTAAAAAAAATACAATTGACTATTACAATTTAAATTTTAAACCAATTCTATTTTTATTTGAAAAAATACTTTTAGTAGAAACATTAATAATTGTTAAATTTCATTTAAAGTAAATATCAAACAAATAATTGAAAACAATTATATGTATATTTTCATCTTTTAAACTTAATCAATAATAATATTCTTTTAACAATTTTATTAAAATGAATATTTATTATACACATTAAAAAATTAAGTATTAACCTAGGATAAAAGAATAAGCAGAACATTGATTTATTTTAAAATGTTATATATTATGATTATAATATATTACAATAAGTAATAATAAATGTATATTATTACTTATTAAATAGAATTTTAAAACCTCAATATAGTCTAGAAACCAAATTGGTTTATCAATGAGAAACATATTTTTGTTAGTGTTATTCATAAAATATTAATCCAAAACATATTTTAGGATGTTGATCTTGACTACATTGCAAAAGTTACACATGGTTATTCTGGTGCCGATTTAACTGAAGTATGTCAACGTGCCTGCAAACTCGCTATTAGACAAAGTATTGAGGCAGAAATTAGACGAGAACGTGAAGCTGTCAATAGTCAAGGAATGGAGGTAATTGTAAGATAATTTTATAATTTATTTTCAAAATATTGTAATAACTACATTTCATATTTTAGACTGATGTAGCTGAAGATGACCCCGTCCCAGAAATTACAAAAGCTCATTTTGAAGAAGCTATGTTGTATGCACGTCGTTCTGTAACTGATAATGACATCCGCAAATATGAGATGTTTTCACAGACACTACAACAATCTCGCGGGTTTGGCACCAATTTCAGATTCCCATCGACGACGGGTCAACCAGCTACTAATAATACAACCACTAGTGGTGATCAGGCCACATTCCAAGATGATGGCGATGATGACTTGTACAATTAAGCTTGTTTTCCCTTCCCTCGAATAATAGATTTAATGTATATTCGAAGATTAAAAATATTCAAGCATTTTTTTTTTATATATATTTTAAAATAAAATGAAGAAATTTAATACACATATTATATGGTTTATTACTATATAAGTCATTATGTTTACTCATATTTATTTGTGGTTATACACTATTTAGGAATTTAAAAAAATGGGTGGGATACAAAAAAAAAAAATTGTTTTAGTCAGATTTTTTTATTATCTTTATTATTTATTTTTTCCTTTTATAAGAATTATTATTAATAAATTTTAAACAAAATATAAACACGAAATAAAAGGAATAGTATTGCTTTTAAATGACGGTTGACTCGAGATTGTATGTGTCCATGATCGCTGCCATCACATTCCACAGTGTATCCTTGTCCAAATCTTCAACCAATGCCTTGAAAAAAAATTAAACCATTCTTAAGTACCTACTTCTAATACACAAATTATGACAATATATACAAATTTTTTAAATAAATTTGGTGATTCACATATAGTTTCTTTAGTTTTAAGGCAAAACTATGCATGAAAGATTTTTAAATGAAATTAAACAAAACAGTTTCCCTACATATTTAAGGGGATAAAATAAATATAAATTACATTTTGACCAAGAGTAAATACGTGAATCTCAGGTTTGTATCTTAATACTTTCCCACCTCAATAAAATATTAATATTTTAATTATTAGAACGTCCAAAGACATTAAATATATATTAAATAAAAATCCAAATCCATATTAATTCCAAGACGTTCTAAATATTACATTTTTTTTTCACATGGAATGAAAAAAGTATCCTTATTATATATGACCCTGTATGTTACGCCAATAATATATTTAATAATATATGACTAAACATCAACAGTCCTGCTATGTCGAAAGAAGCATATCACTTTGAAATGATTGGTATCCTTTTAAAAATCAGCTAAAATATACATCAATTAATTGTTCTCAAATTCCAATGATCTTTCACACACTTAATTTTTGATCATATTTTGTAGATATTTTGCAGACAATATTATAGAACGATTTTGTGCAAATAATTGCTAAAACGAAAAAAATTTTAACTAATTCAAAAATATGTATTGAAATGAGAACGATTAAATAAAAGAAGATCAGTAAAAATGAAAATGTACCTGATACCAGGGTTGTTTCTCGTAATCAATTATTTGAGATGGAATGCCATACACTTTGATTGCTAGCTCCATACAAGCAATTGCAATATGCTGTGGTGTATATTGAAGTATATCACTGCTATGATAGAAGTCCTAAAAATATTTTTAAAAAATTTAAAACAACTCAAATACAAAAACACTTAAGAAACATTATACAAAAATACTGCACTTACGTGTAAGAAATCGTATGCCTTTTTAAAAACAATGATATCCTTGCCATGCTTAGAATAGAAAACTGGCCGAAGAGTCTGAACGTAATGCAAAAAATACTATAAAATAATAATACACAAACAATCTAAAATACCTTGTAAACAGAAAAATTTAATAAATAGTAAATTACATTGTGTGGATGATCAAAAGTTGTATCAAATTGTAGCAATCGCATAACTAACATTTCAGCATGCACAATGGAATCCCGGAAGTTCCAATAATCTTCAGCTAATCGCAATGGAGCTGCATCTCTGTGTAATGTGTGATAACACACATTTATCAAATCGCGAAGTTTGACAGTCTCGTCGTGTACTTTACTAGCCAAGTATAATGTTGCACTAGCTATAGACTGTAAACACATTTAATATGTTATAACTACATTGTAATATTTCACAATTTATTTTATAACAAGTTATTTACCTCATGACCAAGAGGCATTTTAATAAATTATTTGTATCTATTTATAGACACATAAGTATATTTCATCGAAAATAAGATTTGCATATTGTCACACATAATATAATATTTAAATACTACACTTAGTAAAATCTGACATTATCATAAACAATATCCCATTATAAATTATGTGTCATCTGAAATTTAATTTATTTTCACATACGTATTATTCAACGTCAAACTGTACCCTAAATGTACTTTTTAATAATTGACCAATCGCATCAGGCTTATTTTTGCAAAAAGAAAAAACTTTAATTTTTACCTAGTTTTCTTTTTTATTTCATGATAATTTACTCTTCAATATCAAACATGATTATAATACCATGTTTTAATATGAAACATACTTCCACAAAATTAAAACGCTGAAAATTATATTAATACCACCAAAAAATATCAGTATTAACAGTAATCACACTTACGTTTTGTGTCTCAAAGCATAAATTTTGTAACATAATAATTTTATGCAGTTCAATAAATGTGATAATGTAGACAGATGGAAACAAACTTTTTTTACTCTTATAAATATTTGTATATTGTTTTGCATAAAACCAAAAAAACCCATCAAGACAACAAGGTCATATTATAGATATACAATTCTTAATTTCTAATTTTTTTTATATATATAAATATATAAATAAATCTGTAAAATAAATACAAACTATCATTTATGTACAAAATTTAAGCCATGCTAATAATATTATCTGTAAATACTTTATGAATTACTTTTTATAAAACAATTCAATTTAAATACGTAAAAACTGTTACAATACACTCCTTATTATATATAAAGTTTAATCACTCATTTAAAATAATTAATCAAAAAGGTTGTAAATAAAAATATATATTTTCTACATAAAGTAACGGCACCAGACCAAATATTATCATTATAGATGTGTAGAAAAATAATATTTTGTAAAAAGCTTTTTTTAATCGTCATGGTTCCCCCTTAACAAATCCCTGACTATATAGGTAGTAGGTAGTAGTACATACAATTATTTCTATTATAAATTTTGTTACTACATTATATTTAAATAGAGTACTTGTATTTTTCATAACCCAATATAACATTTCAAATGTTATTACTAATAACTAGACACTATACCACCGGTGTTTAAATGGATTTTAATAGACATGTAAATTTTAAGAAAACTTTCCAAAAATTATTTGAGAGGAAATGCATATTTCTGGGAAACTGGGGTTTTAAGGTCGAATTTCTATGCACGTGTCTGTAAAACATACCATAGCGCAGCACGATTCAAATTTGGCCGCACCACCAGTAGTTTATATATTAATAAATGTAACCAATATAGGCATGTAGGCAGTCATCAGCAGCAGTAACAAGTGTAGTTTTATTTTTCATATCACAGTGCAACCAAAAATCATGTCAACTACAAATTGTAAATTATTTTTGATGAAGATGCTGAAAAATATAGCGTACATAGAAATCGGATGTTTAATGTTTAATAAACTCTATGTAAATAACAAAAAATAATCTAAAAAATTACTTGGACGAATTTTAATTATTTTATTAGAATTTGAGTTAAAAGACTAGATTTTCCTTTTTTTTTGAAATCTTATAACTCGACCAACAATAACTTTATGAAAATTCACCCATGTAAAAATTTGAGATTATCTTGAACTTTCTATAGAGCTTGTTATACATTAAAACCATTCAGTTTCCCATAAACATTCATCTCCCAAAGTATGTTTCACAAATGAAAAACGGTGGTATAACGACCTTGTTAATACGAACCATTCACATTACAATAACATTTTTTATGTTTGCAATATTGAGCACTAATATAAAATTTTAAATGAAAATATTATAGATATATGGAAATGTAAAATGTTTTACATTAAATTATCTATTATTTTTATACTTATTAATAAATTTAGAATTAATATAATATATATTATCATTGATTATATATACTATTGGTGGCATGTAAAATGCATTACAGCTTAACAAAATATTTAGTAAAATCGAATAACATTATAATCACTTATAGCAAGTAATCTTTTAACTCCCGATATACAGTGTATACTCTGACTAACTGTATAACTATGAAGTAAAAATTTTGTTAATAAAAGGCGTTTAATTAGATCGTTATCCGATCTAAATAAACAGTATAGAGTGCTCTGCAACAATAACATTTTCCATATTTCCAAAATATAGAGAAGTGAGTAATTTATAGTAAATATAATCAATATTATATAATATAGGGTATCTAAGATATGGTGTTGGTTTTAAAAAATGTAATAAAATAAACTGAAAAATTGTATTACCATTAAATTTAGCAACATCTCCATTTTATTTATGAAATTATACGATAAATTGCCTCCCAAGGTGATGCAATATTGAGAATCGTTTCGACATATTTAACTGTTAGTAACGTCAACAGATTGATTTTGCTGGGCTTACCAAAACATTGTCTCTTGATCATAATATTGCTCCAAACAAAGTAACAGTTCAAAAATGTTTACTAAAATTCAAAACAACGGGCCGCATGGTAAACTTGAAAAACAAGGAGAAAACTTTCCATTTAGACTGAGGAGAACACCAATGTTGTGCAAGACAATGTCTTGCCCAGCAAAATCAATTTGCCGATCCTCGAAACAGTTGAATATTTTAAAAGGGATTCTCAATGCCGCGACACCATAGAAGAATTTTTGATAAATCAAATGGAGGTTAATTAAATTAAAAACTGAATTAAATATAACTAATAATATTTTTCAATTTTCATTACCATCCGTCTGTTTCATTTCATTTTCAAAACTAATGCCATATCGACTATCAAATATTATATATATGTATATGTGTGTGTATATGTATATGTTTGTGTTGAGAGTACATACATATAAGATGAGTATTGTCTATTATACTAAAACATTTAAACTAAACAATTGTAATCACCTCATCATTAATAAAGTGCTGTTCAATGATGTTTGGTACTTTATTGATTTTAAATAAGATGGGTGTTTGGCAAAGTCATTAAATTATGTTGTATAATATTTGTTTCCAAGACAACCATTTTTCATTGACTCATCTTTATATGTGATGCATGTTGTATACCTAACCACAATTTAAAAAAACTGTAAAATTATGGAGTCTAAAAATATTAGTATTTTATTAAATAGCATGCATGTGTATTTTAAAATAATACCTACAAAAATTGTAATACAACAGCATTTACAGTATAGATAGATCTGGTCTAGTCGACTAGCAGAACTGTCATTCAGCAATTCAAATAAAAATAATAAACGTATATTATTAAATTATCCAATTGCTGGATTGTCAGATTGGACTAATGTGATAGCTCTAATTAAACAACAAACGTTTGTTTTCATCCAATTTTCTAAATGACGATTCTGTCAACCAGGCAAATCAGATTTGCCCCTACTGTAACCGCCGCCTAATCATTTTGTTAACATTAGAACCAATACATACCCAATTAATATAATTGTAAGATTTGATAACCTAAAACTACATTGTTTACTATAAAAACATCAAATACTATGAATATATGCCTCAAATCATAAAATAGTATATTTACCTAATTGTTTATTATCTGGTTTATTTATTATAATAGTAGGTGGTAAATAATTTTCAATATATTAAATACATTTTTTAGCAGAAAAATCATATTAATGGACAGAAAATAAATATCAAATGCTAAATGTACTTAAAGAAGTTAAGTCTTTCATTTGTATTAATAATAATTAATAACAAATACAGAATGATCATTTGAATGCAAACCAAGCTAATTGGTACAATAATACATGTTATATAATTGGTTTTCCAAACCAATTGAACTAATTAATAATTAAAATTAGATTCATTATGTTTTAACAGCTGAGAATTAAGTTTATAAAAACACTAATAGATAAATTATAAAATGAACAGCATAACGCACACTTATTCTCAGTACTGGTACATATTATAACCTAATTTAAAATAGCTGACTAGTTTGATTGAACTGCTGGAAAATAAACCTAATATTTACTCACAAAAATATTCAATATATTAATTATATCTTCATTTTTATAAATAATAACGATTACATTTTAAAAAGTTTAAAATTTAAATACCTACATAAGTTAATTAGATAAATAAAAAAGTTATTATTAATTAAAAATTTTACATAGTAATTTAAATATTCAATTGCTCTAAATGTTAATAATTTTCAACAATAATAATAAAATTTTAAACGAATTATCTATACTACCTATATTCCAGATAAATCTAATCTAAGGCAGCAACAAACAGTGGCGACAGTAGATGTAACTTTACATGTGCTACCACTGTACCATTCCGTATTTAGGAACACTACTTTAGTGTTTAAATAGTCACTGTGCATATAAATTCATAAGATCAACACAGAAATGTCAGGAGTAACGCAATTGCACGTGCTAGAAACCAAAAATTGTAGCATGTCGCTGACAACAACCACTAATTCAACAAAGGGTGTGGTTTTAACATAATCAAAATATTAATAGGTCCCCGCCTGCAATTATCTGGGATTGAATATACATCATGACAAAATATGTATAGTAAATCTGTTACAGGCATGATGGTATTTTTATTTTTGTTTGCCGCTATAGAGAGTATTTAACACCAACGTACTAAAAACATAAAATAGATAAATTTCAATACTTAAATAACAAATTTTAAGACTACAAGCTAAAGTTAGGATTACCTTATCCCAAACATTTACAGAATTATTTAAAACAGATAATTGAGAATAATAAAAATAGTTATGATGCTTAAGTTAAACTATAATTAGGGTGTATTGTAATTAGTTTAAAATGAAATACCAAAAATAAAATAATGAAAAATATATTAGTATAAATGTATAAGTACTTACATAATTATCATATTCATGATCGTCAACATGTTTATAAAACTTATGGAAGTAAACTGCAGCTGAACATATAGTTATATGTCTTAGTCCAAGTTTCATACCTAGACATAAAATGTTAGGTAATATATGTAAAGTACACTTTATTTATAATTAATGTAATGATAAACAATTTAAAAACATACCACACTCAAATATAAATCGAACAGCAATATAATTTGATTTGTTAGCCAAATAGTCAGTAAGAGGTGCCTCCGGTTTTTGGAATTTGTCTTGACTTTCTGAACGCAATTTTGAACGATGTTTTGTTTTGGCAATGTTTTTGTTTTTCTTATGAGATTTCACCTTCTGCTTGTGGGATTTAGTCTTGCTTTTGGTAATACTTTTCATTTTCTGAGTCTTTTTCCCCATTGTAGTAAAATTTCAAGACTTCTGGAAACCAGCAAAATACAGTTATTAAGATGTCATAAAATAGTAAGCATTAAATTAATAAAACTTATATGTTACGTGAATTATATATATGCCTACATAATATTATATATAAAAGTCAAAGATCAAACATTAATACAAATAAAACAAAATAGATACTATTGAAAACAATAGGGTAATTGGAATTTTACTAAAAACTAAAAAAAAAAGCACACACACCGTCACATGTGTATTATGATTGAACAAACAATAAGAACAGAACTAGTAATTTATATACATATAAAGCTGGAGATAAAGTGGCTGGTCCCTCTATAAAGCACCCAAATATTTAACACGCAAATTGTACAGCACTAGAAAATACTTAAATATGCTTACATTGAGTATGTAAAGTGCGGTACGCCAAACTACGCATTCATTAATCAATTGCCAATATCGCTGGTTCACTGGATATGAAAAGAAATCGATATTCACCTAATAAACTATCGTGCGAGTGCACGAAATGAAACAAAAGACAAAACTCGGGGCGTTTTATATTTGCCAACGAATTGTGATTTACAAATCGATTTTACAAATACACTTGAACAAACAATTTTTTTGAAAAAACTAAATCACTCCAACCGGTAGGTAGTTAGTTATTACACAATATTTCTCTCGGCCGTGACGAAATAAACAATAGAATACAAATCTAACAAAACACGAAACTATTAATAATTGATACGGAACCGGAAAATATTGAATGTATTAACGTTGTAAACACAGAATTGTATAAAAAAAAAAAAAAACACGAGAATGAAAAAATATGACTTCGGCCTTCCGCACAAGCGAACGCCGAACAGCCATTCGACGAACGGTGATGATAAACAACGATGAACGCGTGATAAGCTCTAGCGTCATCCGACGGCGTGACCAATATAATTATGACGGGAAAAATGGAAATACGGTAGTTCCGTGCAAACCGTCGCCACCACAAAAATGGCGTAGACCCCGTAAATATAATATACCTAATAATAATATGGTCAAAAGTTTGTAGCCACTAGCCAACCAGCCTGGCATCACAACTGTTATCATCCCTACAAGTTTAATAACATTTATTCGATTTATCGATTCCAGTATTTCCATGACGACATTGTTTGTCATGAGTATTTCGATATTCTACATACAGTATCACGAACTATGTAACCCTGTGGAGGGGGCTAAGAATACCTCTACGGTCTCCTCATGACTGTCGTAGAAGTCGACTAATTGAGGTTGCGTCAGGTCGACAGCCGGCATAAAAATCGTCAAAAAGGTATGAGGAGTCTTCAAACGAATATAGGCGAGTTTTCCCATCTCGGATGTTCGCGGGGAAAACGAAATTGCATACTTATAGGTGTGGAGATAGCCCAAGGGACCAAGTGACCAGTACCAGCCTGACAGCGGTCAGAGTTGGGAGTACATCAGGGTTCAGCTTTGAGTCCTTACTTATTTTCCCTGGTAATGGATGAGATAACAAAGAATATACAGGGGGAGGTACCATGGTGCATGTTGTTTGCAGATGATATAGTACTGACAGGAGAAAGTCCTGAGGAAGTGAATGGTAGACTTGAAGAGTGGAGGGAAGCTCTGGAAAGTAAAGGACTAAGGATTAGTAGGAGTAAAACAGAATATATAGAGTATGATTTTGGTGAAAGGGAACAC
>JAIPRL010003722.1:0-44180 GCA_025469235.1 Pemphigus obesinymphae | reverse complement strand
AATCCTGGCTACTCCACTAATAATACCTACTTACTACCTAGTTTAAAAATCAGAACCTATTAATTTTTACATAATATTTAATATTCGTGATTTTTCCCAAGTTCAGAACAACACAATTTATACTACTCGAGAACTATTCGGGAAATTTTTTTTATGTCGGCATATTAGTAAGTCTTTGCCCTAGTCTAGCAAAAACTGAAATTACGCCACTGTAGCTAATAGCTGGCATACCATCACGTCATGCAGAGATAGGTATATAATATGATAGGTACATTTATATTAAAACTATAGTTCGTTCGTCGGCGGTACGCACGATTTAAATATTTAAAAAAATATATATATAATATATATAATATATATATATATAAAATATATAAAATATATATATAATATATAATGTACAGGTTGATTTTCTCCTAATTCCGTCCAACCGTCACCGCGATCGAATAACGATTTTTTTATCATTTTTTTTTATACATATATACGCACGTACATACTTTTAATATTATAATAGTATATCATATATTAACCGCACACGGCGTCTCTTTCTTATCGTCGATTTGGAGTTTTTACTGTTATTTTACGATTTATATATTCGTATATTGGTACTTACGTTTAAATACGATATACACGCAAAAATGCATACGACATTACGACACCGTACAGTATGGCCAAATCCTAGTTTACGTTGAACACGTCGTATATTATAATGTAGGTATATAATATAGGGCCTGTATTAATATCGGTCGGCCGTTTTGCTCCCCTACACAGAAATATATCTGTAAATTTACGGGTACAATTTAGATAAATATTTCGAAAATGTAAATAATATAATAATCCATTTCATACGGCTCTAACCATCGGTATTTTCCAATATTATAATTTGTTCGAGTGACGAGTACTAATATATATTATATTCGGAATTTTTGTAAAGATTTCACGATTCGTATATATTACGCATTTTCAGAACCTACGAATTCGCGAATTAGTTTAACACGCATAAAAAATACGCAGTAGGTACTATACACATATTATTATACGATGCATTTATAAAATGGTGCCGGACGTGTTATGTTAACAGTGATTATACACAATAGTGGAGATATCGAATCACGGACGAAACGCTACGCAGAATCAGCACGGGACTGGCTTGCCCGGAAGAAAGCACGAGAACAAATGAACGCTAAAAGCTCAAGAGCCGAATCGGACAAAGCGATCGCGGGGCTTGCATTGTTGTTCGGTGCTGAATAATGGGCAGCCATGTTGGCTTAAAATGCGTAACAACAAACAATACGTGTTAATGATATGTGGATGGTTATGGTCGGTAGTGTCACTAGAAAATACTGGACTAGAAATTATTATATCGGAGGAAACCTAAATGTAGCACCGGTAAAGGACAAAGTATAGGAAACTCAAAGGGCGGAGGGTCCAACAGATATCTAAAATAGCTAAAAGGAACAAGAGGTCGGGGGAAACCAGCTAAGAAGAAGTGGATGATAGATTGGGTTTGGATATATGAGCTGAAAATATTTAAGTAGTAAATGAAAGAGAAGGAGACTGGTAAAGTATTTTTCAAAATATTACTGATTTAGAAACCTTTGTTCAGATTAGGACTCGACCATCGATGAAATAAAAATAGATTAAAATCCAAAAATTTTGGATTTTCCGAAAAAAAATTGGAGGACTATGGACAAATTGGAGAAATTAATAATTATAAATTTTCAAACAAAATTGTGGTGTTCGGAAAATTAAATATAATTTGAAATCGATATTTATTTTTAGTAACTTCCATTAATGTTTTTCGAAGTTTTAATGTGAAAAATGAATTATTTAGGTTATTTCTAATTTTGACTATTACAGTATTTTCCATATATTTTTTTAATTTATTTACACTACACCCATACACACATTAACACACTCTAATTCATACCGAATTTTCACACCAATTTTCCCAGCAAATCTGTTTTCTCCACAATAAAAATGTTTTTAGTCCAAGTAATAGTTGTACACAAGTTAAAGATTTTCTAATCATTAATTATGATTTCACAGTCACAGAAACCTTAAGGACGTCAACTTACCTACGCAATCTTCTCTAATATTAACCGTTTTATATTATTCTTAAATTTATTTTTTATGATCATTATTATTTTATTTGTCTGTAAATGTATTATTTTTATTATTTATTATTAATTATTATATATTAATTGATTACTGAATAATTGTAAATTGATATGTAAATATATTTTACATTATAGTATGTTAATAATTTGTACACAAAAAGTTTTTTTAACTAAGCATTTTTTATAAATGTCAAAGAACATTATAGTTTTTTTTATAGGCCACGTGAAATTTCTGAATATACGTCAATTTATCAAAACAATTTAATTAATAACTCCATACCTTTATATTCTATATACTAAATTATATATTTATGGTCACCACCTATATACCATACATATTTAAACATATAACTATTTTGCATGTAATTGTTACTAGGCATACCTATGCGTAACTATAGGTACTAACCATACTAAAATTCTGACGGCCCTCTAACTTTTCATTTTCTTTATATTAATGATATTATTATTATATATCATTTATTAAGTCGTCTAGAATAACATTTTCTACTTTGTTCATTTTAAACGTAATTTTGAGACTAATTTCAGGTTTAAACGTGGAATTTTATTTTTATTTTTTTAAGTCTTAAATCTCTTTTAGAAATTCGAAACAATACTTTTGTACATTAATTTTTATAATACACTATTAAATAGTAAACTCTACGTCTTATTTTTATACAAAGTCCCCATTAATTTGAAAGTTATTTCTCGTAATGTCGGAGATTACAGATTATTTTCATCCCTTTTTCCTCTAACTGCAGAAAGATATACTCTGAATTTAATATATTTTATTAAGTAAAATGTAATTTGTTTATACTGATATTGACTTTTACATTATATACCGAATTATATTCGGTATATAATGTTGGTTATTATTCGAGTAATTACGCTATATTATATTGTTCCTATTTTCACGGTTAGTTTATATATTGTTTGACGTTCACGTTTCCATATCATTTTCATTATTAACTGTCAAATGGGCTTTTGCAGTGAATCAAATATAGTTGTATCCATTCATATTAAAATTAAACAAATAATATATGGAATAGACATTATAATGCTTTTGGGTGTATAAAATATTGTTTGATTTTCATTAAATTATTTAAATACGAACATCTCAGACAGCGCAAAAAGAAAAATAATGTTCTATTATATTGTTTTGGGATATTTTTAATTCTGGAAATTTACGTTTGAAAAATATGTAACGTCTTCAATATTATATTTAAAAACAATAATAACACTATAAAACAAAGAATCGTGCAATAGATAACAATTTAAATTTAAAAATTTAATTAACAACTTGTTTTAAATATAAATGTATGTCCATTTGTATTTGAAAAAAATAATTACCTAATTATAATAATTTATACATTTTTTTATTTTTGAATGCTTCTTATTTTTGTTAATAACTATTTCAATTTTTTATTCCGAAAAGTGTAACTAGATTTATTAAATAATTTTTCAATTTAACTAATCAGTGATTTGTACCTTGATAATTGCAATAAAGGACACAACAATCACGAAATTGGTAAAAAAAAAATTTTAAACCTTGGAATATGCCAATAATTCTTAAAAAATGTATGTTATTGAATTCATTTTAGTTTGAAACAGATTTATATAGATTACTCCGCTATCATTTAAACTTCCAGAAGAAATACACAAATACTATATAAATCAGAACTATTAAATACATTTATTTTAAACATTTTATTCGGAAAAATATTTACCTAAAATATTATAGAAACTTAGAACACTTTCTGAATTATTTTTAGGACATTGTGCTTTTTTGTGCTACACTGTTGACTGCTATATTATAATTATAATTATTACATAATAGTTAATACACTATATAAGAGATAAGTTAGTATTAGATATATCAATTTTAAAATACAATGTATGTAAATTAATAAAACAATATTTTTATTAAAAAATAATGCCTAGATACGATATTATTATATCTAATAATGTATTCAACATTTCATATTTTCTACTATTTTTTATAAGAATAAAATTACGTAATATTTCATATTGGTATAAAAAAATATCATAATTATAATATATACCTACCTATAAGACAATATCATAAATTTATTCATGACAAATGTTTATCAACTAGATCTATCGACTATTATTTTGTTGTTTTTAACGAATTATTTAAATTTAAAACGAGTTTTCCAATTTCTAATTGTGATACAAAATACGACTGCCTATAATATCAAAAATAATTTTTAGTGTACCCATGAGTGGCCCTCTTGAAACACTCAAATTACGGCACTTTTTATACCTATACAAAATATTAACAACCGTTTATTATAATAATTACATACTATCACATAATAATACACAACACGTTACCACGAGATTTATAATTATTATTGTTCAATCTAAAAATATATGTAATAAGTAGGTACCTACTTATATATACAGCCAATATAACAAACGTGCATAATAAACGTGGTTATACTTACCCAGATTGTAATATTTTTTTCTAATTCTATATTTTTGTACGATTTAACATCACTCAACACAATGTTTGAAACATATATATTTATCACTTATAAAATAGATGGATAAGGAAATTATAGAAAAGTTGGTAAATAGTAGATAGGTATGATATTTATGTACCTACAACAATAATATAAGAAAATAATCGATAATATAATATTATCGATTATATAGGAATATTTCACAAACATTCCTATAATATAACCGTTCAAAAATATAGGTACTCTGCGCAGGTAGGTACCTACGCAATAATAATATGCTAATGTAACCAGTTTCTTATAATATACTATATAAAAATTAATTCGCGATTAATGTTATTTCCAATTTCGTACTCGAATATTTATTTATTTATTTTTTTTACTATCTAACGCTGGACAAATTCCTGTGTACCTATTATTGATGATGCGCGATGGATTTTATTAATTGGAAAAAAAATAACGAAATCGTGACAGATATATTTATATGATTTTAGTTTTTACAGTAAAATGTAACGATTATTTAATATTATAAAATGAAACGAATTTCTAATAAATATATTTTTTTTTATAAAAATTTATTAAAATTAAAATATTAATTATTCGATAGTTCTTCACTTCATATAGGTATAGATACGAAATGATATTATATATAATAAGCTATAATTCGGTGAACCATGTACTGAAAACAAAATATAGCATATCTGCGCATGATGTATACATGCCATATTATTATAGAATACCAATATTCCGCATTTTTTATAAATATATTTGATTAAAAATACAACATTAGACGGTACCGATTTTCAGTTTACTGTGAAACTGTGAGTCCCAACACACGTGTCTCTTGGATTTAGTTTTTGTCGTGACTTTTGGGTTATAACGAAAAAAATGTCCGAATTCGGACAAACGAACGGCTGTGCGTAGTTGAAATTTTCTGTATAAACATGTCCTGCGGCAGGACGGTCGGCACACCACGTGGACGCACACCGCATTATCGTTATCTTTCAAACCGGCTTATATACACATGGCTATAGTATGTCTATAATGACGAATACGTAATAGTACTGAATAATAATACTACAGTATATTAAAGGAATAATTTGAAAATTTTTCGAAAATTTAAATTACAAAAATCACAATAATTGCGTGCCTACAGAAAAAAGAAAAAAAAAACGCCGCTCTACACCATTACAGGGACGTATCCCCCCCCCCTAAATGCTATATGATATTAGGGATACAAAATTAGACAGTTAATTTATTATATAATAATACCCTAGTACTATATAGCGTTATAAGAACCGGTATTATTAATTATTATAATTTCGTCAAATGACTACACAAATTTTGGTGATAATGTGATATAAATTAATAAAAATGTGATATAGGTAGGTATTTTGTATAATAAAACTAATATAAATTTTGGTCCTCTGCCGTGTATTCAACGTTATCTAGTGGTGAATTTTACTAGTGCGATATTTTCAATTAACTGATATTTACCCAGAAAATGTGTAAAATGAATTTATATAGGCACCGTGTGTAAATTTACATAGCATAACTAGTTGAAATTTAACGACATTTTTTTACAGTGTAACCTATGTGCATGTAATATTGTGTTAACTGAAAATCAAATTTGCTGTTGTTTGTACGAGTTTTGGCATTTGGAGTTTTCTATTGTATTATTGTAATAATTATACGTTTATTAGTTATTATTATGCGTAAACGCGAGAATAATATGCCAACAAGTTGGCTGAAAAAAGAGCCTAAATGTAAGAAAACCTATTAAATTTATCGTCCACTCCAAAATGATGATCTAGATACGTGCCTGCGCCATTATTACACGATAAAAAAATTAATTATTATTATTATTATAGTTACAGCAGAGAAACTTTTATACGATCGTTAAAATTAAATTTCCGTTTTCGTGGACGGCGGCGTTGTGAATACGGGACGGGCACGGAAAATATAACCGAGAAATCTATCTATTTCGCCCGGTCGAAACCGCGACGGACGCGTTTGCGGTGCCCTGCACGTTTATGGTGTGTGTACGCACGCAGGATATTTCCACCGCAAATGAATAATGTATCTCGAATGCGGTTTTTCGACGAAGATCCATATTGGTGTCTGCCCGTGTATTTCTAAACAGTGCTCGGATATTGCAGGACACCGTGATAACGATATCGTTTACAAAACTATACTGGAAAAAATAGAGAAATCTGATTTTCGAAAAAAAAAAAAAATTTTAAAAAAATGGCCAATTTTACCGTCTATGTTCAGAAAACACTGAAACATGACGACGATATCCGTGACTTTCGAGTTTTCAGCACGACCCGTAAACCAATGGTGGGCATTAACTAGTTAAAAAGTTAATTTTTGTTTAACTTTTAACTCAACTATAGTTAATTTATTTGTTTATTAACTAATTGACTTAACTAGATTAAATTATCATTGGCTTAACTTAACTCTTAATCGTTAACTTTTATAATCATTTAGTTAAGTATTAACACGTAAAAGACAAGGAATTGTATCATAGTAGGTACTTACAAACTTGAAACTATAGTAGGTACCTAATATTAAAAAAAAAAAAGTAAATAGTGGAAATTTTATTCTTAAATATTTGAATAATTTAAAAAAACGTCTTGAAATTTAAGACATAAATGTTAAATGAAAAAAAAAATTAACTTATTTTTAACCGAGTTAAGTTAATATTTTTTCAATGTTAACTTTTAACTGAATCAGTTAATTTATTTTTGGTTAACTCTTAACTTTTAACTGAAGGCATTTGGGTTAACTTAACTTAACTTAATTAAGATAATTTTTTCCATTAACTTGCCCACCTTTTCCGTAGACATAATCGTACGTACTATACAATATATTATTCATTTTGTATTATATAACGGGACGTTACACGGCCGCGATTTTCTATGGGTATTTGGCGAACATTAAAATGAACAAAAAAGTATAAAAATAATCGTTTAAACAGTGTGTATACTCAGTAGAATTTGAATTGCGAAAGTGCTATTTCTTAAATAATCCAAAATTTATTGGTGTAACTTCACCTTAATGCCTGTTCGTTTAATTAGTAAGTCAGTTGTGCCTATACTACCTACATATTACATTATATATATATATATATATATATAGAGGTACTTATTAGAATTCATGAAAAAATTATTGTATTATTACTGTATAATATACATTTGGCATTTCTTCAGAATACAATATCAATTTACAAAATACACTGTTACAATTATTTCCTAGTCTGAAAGGATGGTCAAAAATTCTAAAAAAAAAAAAATTCTTCTTTTTAAATCTATATGAGCACCTACCTACCTACATAAACTAAACATTTTTAGTTAAATATGCACGCGATTTTATGTAAAAAGTATCACGTACCTTCACTATAATACTGGATGGAGTTATTATTTTTAGTTTTATTGTTATATTATTGACAAAATCAACAAAATTTCAGATTCAACTATTATTTATCACTTCTCCAAAAGATCATCCAAATTTTACTCATTTAAAAATGATTTTTCGATTGTTACGCTTTTCCAATTTAAATATTATAATTTATACATAAAATGAATAACTGTTTGACAACCACTATGGTCAAAATGTATGAATAGTTGATCTGCTTTTATAAACCTATATTTGAATTTTTTCATCAAATATGCATAATTTGGTTAAACTTTGTATTATAATTTATTTTATGATACATACTGGGATAAATTGAATATTTATTTTAAAAATTTCAGTCTCAATATATATATATTATGCTCCTTTAACATTAAAATTCACAATATGGCGGATTTTACCATTTACCTCCCCTCGCCCATCTCCAACGTCGATTAATTATTGGTATATATTAAATAATACAATATTGCCGCTTCGTATATTGAGTTACTGTACTTTTTTTTCAAATACCTATTAGATATTAAATGTGCTATGAAAAAATAAAACTATTTTTCCCGAATTTATTGATATTTTTCATATATATTTATTTTTATATATATATTTTAGGCTTGAAATTCGTACAAATATAAAACGCACTTATATACACTCCGTCCCTAAATCACAGTAAAAATTTCAAGTTAATATTTTTCGGGATTATTTAAATGTTATATATTTTTTTTTTTTTTTTTGAAATATTTTGTGGTAAGCAGAACGATTGATATTTTTTTTTATTGGCTATTGTATATGAGCCGTTCGAGCAAATCACGGATTTGGACTTTTGATGCTAGTCTGACACTGGCTGACCGGCGTTTCGTAAGCCCATGAACACGCAGACCTGGGTATTCAGAATACTTTTTAAGTATTCCGAATATTCCTTAAATACTTTTTAAAAGTATTTTATTCCTTAAAATAATAATACTTTAAGGTTCTAATTATATATTTAAAAGACATTTTTTTAGTACATTTCCATCAGATTCAATGTAAATTCTAATTGCTCATATTCTAAAATAATTAAAACACCTCATACACACATAATTCACTTTCGATTAAATAATAATATAATTATTACTTAATATTTTCATTGTTGAAATTTAGTACATAGATACATACGTAGTACATATAGATGTATAAAAGAAAAAGTATTTAAAAAGTATTTGGAATACTTCACAAAAAGTATTCCAAATACTCTGGGAATAGTGGCATATATAGGGGGCCCCAAGGGCCTGCCACCCCTTGAACCGCATCTGTATATAATATTAAATATAATAATGATAGTAAAATAATTGGTAATTTATCAACAAAATATTAAATCAATTTATGAATATGCCTGTCGTTATGCGATAATAAAATATAACAATATTATTAATTTTGGAACAAATTTAGTACAGTACCAGAAAAATAACCCTAAATTTTTTTAATGTTTTCAAAATTTAGCCACTCGTACTTATACTTTTGATGTTATAAGTCAAAAATTCCCGAAAATCCCTATTTTTCAATATACGTTCCCACCGGTTTAAAATTATTAAAAATTTACTTTTTAAATGAACTTTTGTTTTAATTTTTGTGAAATTATATGTGAAATTCGATAGTATAATTATAATTTATATTTAATACTAAATTTTTAAGTTATTAATGATAAACCAATAAAAAACAGATTTTTTTTAAAATAGGTACGTTTATATATTGTAAAAATGTAAGAATTCGTGCTTTTTAAACTTTTTTATTTCATTGAGTATATTGTTTTATTCTTACGAATTGGCTGGACGGACTACGTTTGGAAGTTACGGACTTTTGAAGTTCACGAATTGAATTTACAATTGCAATTTTGCATTTGTTGCAAATTAAATCGAAATTATTCCCCAAATCGTTGTGAAAAATCACATCAAATAGGTCACAGGCCACAGTCAATGCTTTTCGAAAAATACTTATTAATAATAATACATGTTATCAGTGCACAAAAACTATTTTTTTGAAATTTCAATTTTGTTATTTCAAACAAGTAAAAATATATTTTGAAAAATATAGCTATTTTCTAGGATTTTTTACTGTAACTCAAAAAGTAAGTACGAGGGGCCAGTTTGAAAACGCCATTAAATTTAAAGTCAAAAAACGAACTTTTTTTTTTTATTATTTTAGAAAACCGAATTACATATGGTCAAGTCATTTTCATGATATCGCCAATTTTGTGCGGATCAATCACACCTTATATAGTCTTCTGAAATAATTAATTGTTTAATATTTATTTGGATACCCGGCCGAACCCAACTATGATTTTTATTAAACAAACATTTTTCTTGCCACCCCCTCTCCCCTTTAAAAAATCTTCGCTACGCCACTGTCTGGGAATACTATTAACATAACGTATTCGAATACAAAGTCTGAATACTTATTTGGGAAATATTCGGAATATGTATTCGGTATACTTTTCAAAAGTATAACAAGGCTGCACGTACGATGGAAATGCATTATTTAATTTTATAGCGTGCAATCGCGTACGAACGCACCAAATTTAAACATGCAAGATAATCACACACAACCAAACGCCTGATGTATTTCTCATTTTGCATACATTGAAATATTTTATACATATTGTGTTATTTGTCGCGATTATCGAGTGGACTTGGAATACGCGAACGCGCCCGACCGAATCGCTCCGTCTACACTGAACCAAATATATCTGTGATTTCAATAAAAGCATAGATTAATTTAATAATATGGTTGTTAATATACGTCCAATAAAATATTTGTTAATCTAACAGTGAAATAACGAAACGTATTAATTGATTTAACAATATCTTTCATTAATGTCTTGGGTAAAATAATTGTCTAATTGAATACAAATTTATTCGAAATATCAAATATTTTGTTTTTCTTTCTTTCTTCTTCTTCGTAGAACAAACGCCCGTTTGTGTTAATCAAATAAATAGTCAATTTAAACAGAATATTATTTCAATTTAATGACATATTTTATTATAATAATAAAATGTGTATTAATTTTACAAATTATTTTTATCAAATTATAACGCGTATATATTTGTTATTATAAACACATTTTTTTATTAATTTAACGATATATATATATTACATTAAAATAATAAAAATTGTATTATTTCAATATGTATATTCGTCTGTTAAAATTTGATTATTGCGTATTGTTAATTCTACCAATGATATTTGGTTCAGTGTGCAACCGGCTTAAAAATATAAAATTAGATTTATACTTGCGTGTTACGTGTATATATACGCGTATAATAAATATAATGAGCCTATTCATGGTCTACGATAAAATGTTAACGTCCGTTGTATAATAAATTTAAAACGTAGTTTTCCATTTCACACGATAAAAATAATAATCTGTACCAGCTATAGACAATACTTAAAATGTGAAAAACTTCTCTATAATACATACTGTATATATATATATATATATATACTATATTATAGCGATTTTGTATTCAGTGTGTTCCCCTCGCGAGTCATTATGTCCGGGTTAACGTCAGAATGTGGAAATCGCTATATTATATACCTACCTAATGTACAATGAGTACATTTTGAAGTTATTTCAGACAATTGCGTGCATAATAACAGCTTAGACAACGGATAATCGACGTGAACTTGGAATAATAAAACATAAACTTTTGTAAATACGTATATATTAGGAAATCGTATTATACTTTTCATCGAATCGCTAACAGTAATTAATTATACTAGGTTAAATCTATTATACCCATACGTTTAACTCAAATTTCGCGTTTAAATAAATCCCTATAGCACAGTAAAAATCACAAACGGTTCAATTTTCTAGGAGTATTTAAATTTCGCATTATCTTTTTGGAAATATTTTGTATTGATATAGTGCGGCAATTATGGATGTTTTCTTTTTATTGGCTACGGTGCCCTTTGACCGAATCGCGGACTGGGCCTTTTGATGCCAGTCCGACACTGTGATATTCGTATAATACCTATTATAAGTTTAACAATAAATTTAAAATATGCCTATACCTCTTCTCGGCCAGTAAATTGTGCTCACATTAATTTTAATTTTAATTTTTTCTTTAGAGCCTATATACCTATACATTACGAGTATAATAATAGTTCTACAAAATGAACACTTTTAAATTTAAAAAAAAAAAAAAAAAAAATTATTTTTCAATCGGCAAACGACGGTCTCTGGGCCGATGTTTATTTTCTAAAATTTCAGATACGAATACACTTATTAACGACACATAGAAATATATGTATGTACCTATATGTATGCGGTCTTTAAATATAAATAAATATATGTTCAATAGTTTCTACAAAAATGGTTGTAAAATAAAATATAATATGTATACATTGCGTATCATACGTTTTTATAGGTACGTATTTATCGTATTTATTCGTTTAGTGTCAATAATGTGACGATATGTATACGTTAATATAATATCTAAAAGTATACATTGCAAGAATACGAAGGTCGTTTATTGGTTGAACAAATAAATAGGTATTGTCGAAGGACGAAACGATCGATTTAGCGAGTTCGTTGGCCACAAAACCTCAAAAAAAAAAAAAAAAAAAAAAAACCCATAAGTCAATAACGAAGACAAAAAGAAAAACGATTTTTTTCTGAACACGCAAACTATACGTCCAAGGGTAGCTTCGAACAATAAAATTTTATCAATGACCTCTATGATGTATACGTACAAATATTACCAATAGTTAAAATCATACAACTCCATATCCGGAATGACTGTTTGTGTAATCCATAAAATCGTATAAAATCGTATAAAATTCCAATTCGTCATATTTCCTCCGACCTCGGTCTTGGACTATATATCAATTTTAACTATCCAAAAAAATGTTGTTCAAAGAAACGATCGAAATATCATTATATTTTTGGAAAACCCGTTATATTTTTATTCTTGTTAAAATATTTTAAAAAATTTTTCTTTTTTTTGTCATTATAGTCAGATAAAACAATAATTTATCACTGTAGGTACCTATATACTTCAAAGTATTGCTGCTATATGATTACATAATCGACAATATTTTACTGTTTAACGTAAAGCAAAATTTCCGTTAAAAGTTACAAATTATAATTTTTATTATTTTATTTTGAAAAATATAACTAAGGACAAGGCATTTTCAAATATATTTTCTGTGTCCAAATGGATTTCCAGCCGACAAATATTTCACTCAATGGGTGTCTCAAAAAATATACTGAATTATTAAATATCTACTCATATACCTACTATAGGTTTCCACTTTCCACAATTCCTATTCCGAAAAAATAAATAATTGTAACCAAACGATCAATGATTTATCGATTTTATGTTATAGAATTATTATCAATCCAAACATCAAAAAAATGTAATTTAAAATGTGTGTGATAACTTATATGTTTAACTTTGAGTGTTAAACTGTCTAAGATTCATTTGCGTGCGACAAATTTTGAGTGCAATTCATATACCTTAATTTATGTACTTTATCCGGATCCGAAATACTTGGTGATGACTGAAGGAAACATTGTTGATTGGTTAATTTTTTAGAAATATCTTTGCTACTGTGGAAAACAGCATTCACTTTCTAGAAGGTAATTTTCGAAAGCCTATAGTGGGAATAGTGGAAATACAATAATTATAATAATCCTGGAATTGGTCAGATTTGTATTTATTTTCTATACATTTTCATTTGATTTTCTAATGAACTTAACAGCAATTTAATTTAAAAAAACAGTAATGAAACGACTATCCTGTCGCCACAAACATATTAATATACATACTAAATATATGTAACAACATAATTAAGAGGACGCTACATAATCGTTTTTAAAGGATTTTGTGTAGGCAATTTTTATGAAATTTCAATAAAAATGAAAATTCAGTTACTAATAAACATTTCAATATATTTTAAAAGTAATGTTAAAATAATCTTTTGCCAAATCCATTTTTTATTGGTGTGTAATCACGATATTTGTTTAAAAAAATATGTCTATTTAGATTGCAAATAAATGATTCTAGATTGATTTAGAGTTATTAAATTAAAGAAAACAATATTTTGAAGTGAACCTTGGAGCTTTTTTTTCATTATTCCAAATATTACGTGCAATATATTGCTTACAAATGAACAACCTTTTTTAATATATTTAAACAATTAAAAATCTTTTAGAAATTAATTTATTGAAAAATAGCTCTGAGGTACACTCGAAAATGTTGTTTTCTTTAATTTTGATAATTAGTAATTTGACTCTAAATTTACTCTGGTCAAAATTATTTGCAATCTTAGTGAGCGTGTTTTATGGCACCTGTGTAGCGTCCTTTTAATTTTGTATTCAGCATGTACTGCCGTGACTCTATATTTGTTAAATAACTTATTTATTTTATTTTAATTTATCCTTGTGAAGCATCTGAATTGCATGCCAAAAATAAGAGAAGTAGAAGTGTCTGAATTGCAAACTATATCTTTAATAAAACAATATATCCGAGTTGCATGCCATTAAAAACATGAAAAATTCTTAATAAATATATAATAATATATAATAATTAGTTGATAAAATGATTTTTTTAGTAATAGTTACAATAGTAATTTGGATAGAACCTTTTAATTCAATAATTTTTCAAATTGGTACCTACCTATATTATTATAGATATGTAACCCTTCTTATTGAATGAATATATATCATAATTATTAATCATATTTGGTTGTATAATAAATATCGATTTATTTATCATAAAAATGCATATTATTATTCTGAATATCTTATATATAATTTGCATATTGAATAATGTAAACCTATATTATATTTTTTTAATTTAAAACTACGGTTTAAATAAAAATCCTTATAATATTATTATGACGGTTTTTCTTTAATTCTATTAAGTTATTTCAGTGCGTAATATTTATTGTGTGGAAAGAGTGATGGGGTTAAATACTATATAAAGAAGAGTTGATCCAAAGACAAGAGTTAATATAAGTAAAAAATTACAAGTAGATATTGAATAGTGATATTAACAAAATGGTGAGACAGCGAACATCCAGTAAATATTCACAAAAATGACCGGAGAAAGGATAAAAATAATTAATTTTATTCTACTAATAAAAAAAGTTTGAAACTGGTTTAGAAATTGAAAAATATTGGATTGCGTCAATTATGTTTTCAAAATGTAATTTAACTAAGTTTTTATTTCACGTTAAGTATAATACAGGTTGATTATTTTAAGCGAAAACGGTCAATTTATGTGTGTAAAAATCCTTTCCCCAAAATGTAATTTGAAGTGAACACTAGCAGGTACATATTACAAAAGAAAAAAAAAAAATATATATATATCTATACAATATTTTTAATTCAAAGATTTTTACTTTTTACATTTTTAAAATACCAATATATATTTTCACTCCAAATTATGATGCGTTTTTTGGTAAATGTTGATGCATAAACATTGAATTTTGAACTAACAGTTCATTGTTTACTATTATAATTTTTATAAGTCTTATTGACATTAAATTTATAAACTTTAAATTATTTTATATACCTACATAACTATTTCTACAATATTCCATTTGTATACATCAACATTTTGGAAATATATGTAAAGTTAAAAGTATAGATTTATAGTATAGGTTATTCGGCAATACAAAAAAAAAAAAAAAAATAACAAATAAAAAATTGAAAAATTGAAAAAAAAAAAACATGAAGATTGACCGAGAAACCGAGTATTTCCTGTTAAAATAATGTATAAACTTGGACACTTGGTACCTATATATTATACATATGTATAACGTGCTGTGTAATATCGCGTTTTTTTTTCTTCGTGCAACTAAAAACTTTTGTTTATTACAAAAAAGTATATATTCTAATATAATATAACGAGGTAGAAAAAGTTTCGGCTAATGCTCTTTGTTTTGTCTTTGTGGAACAAAAAATTCTTCATCAAAAACTTAATGATTCGTAAAATAATTAAAATATTTACGGTTTTATTTCGTCCGTCATATTTTATACGATACATAATTACAACTCGTATCGCAATTTAACACGAATAATTATTTATATTTTACATATAGTATAGACTATCGTGATTCGTGTTATTCGTGTATCTACCTATAGATATATTTTATACGTTTTACGCGTTTGAAACGAAACGAAAATGCTGCAAAAATAGTAAATATATATGAATATATATTTACACGAAATGTATATATACAAACGTGAAATGTTTTCTAATAAAATTAAATTTTAGTACATTATCGTTAAAACATTTTCAATGTTTTTGCGTTAAAAAATAATTACTCACATTTTGAAAACACTCGACTTTATGAATATCGTCCAAACGTTTTCTTTCTTTTTTTTTTTTTTGGACCGTTTTTGAATTCTACTCCTCCAATTATACAATTGCTGCCGTTACAAATACGGGAATATAATTTTTTTTTAGCTTAATATAATTATCAGCAAGTATGATGTTCGCGGTCCCATATCCATTATATACACGAGTGCGTTATATCGAGAGTGTTCACCCTAAACTCCGTGATGAATGATAAATGATTGTCGTCCTGCACGCAGTGGCTTCGCGTATATAGTAGGTAATGCGAATAAATATATAATATATATACATTGGTATATACATACACACAGTTTTCGGACCACAGGGGGTAGATTATAATTATCGCAGTTGCATTAAGAAACAGACAGACAGCGAGTTTACCTACCTGCCTGCTGTATATATATATATATATTATATATATATACAGGACGAACACTACTATCAACGATAAGTTTCGGACACATCTGCGAAAACAATGTATACGCAGGGCATGGGGTGAACGAAACATTTTGACGAATAATTCATAAGGGTGAATATATATTGTACTATGTATACCTCAAAGCTCGCAAATGTTTACTTGAATATATAGTACTATACGCAGAGCCGTAACGAGATTCGATAGGGCCCTTGGCAAAGAACCGAATTTTCGCAATTCCCAAAATCGGTAATAAGGAAAAAAAAGTCATCGATTTTTTGCAGTTGTGCCTCCCCCCCCCCCATTCCTTAAAAATCTAGTTAATAAGCAAAAAGAGAAAGTCATCGACTTATTTTTACAAGATTTTGCCCGTCGAATTTTCGTCCCCCCCCCCCAACCCCAATGTTAGAAATTTAGCCATAGATGTTACTGAATTTCGATTTTTGGCCGTTTCTTCTCTGTTGCGCCCTTGTCCCGGGCCAGTTTCGCCAAGCCCTTGATACGGCTCTGAGTCTATACCTACGAAAAAAACCAATATAGTAATAATAATAATAATAATAATACAAAGATTACGGTTACGTGTGTCCTGGGACTACAATTCAACGCAAGTTAAACATTTTTGACAAGTTATCAAGCTATATACAAGTTTAACGATGGCATCAAATTCATCAATGAAGAGGTCACCGAGTTTTTTTTTATAACGAGCATCGTAAAGACAAATGACTATAGAAAATTATCGCAAAACATAATATTGAGATTTAAAGTATAAATTACTATACCTACCTATATATATATATATATATAGGAGTAGGACAGCAGTGCTACGCAGTGTCAGATTTAAGGGAGAGTGTGACATTAGACTTCCCTCCACTTGAAGGTTAATTTTTATCATTATTTGAGGAATATAAGATTGATTTGTTGGTTTTTTTTTTTTTTTGCTTATTTATCGTTTTTCAAAGCAATTTCTCGATTTTTTGAAAAATTTACAAGAATGGCCTATTTTTTGCTTATTTACTTCGTTTGTAAAATCATTTTCACCCCACTATCCCTCCCCTCCCACTCTTAAACGAGTTTCAGATATACCCTGACTTATGTGGTTGTTGCACAAAACTAAATAAAAGATAAATTCCTTTTTAATATAATTACTTTGAAATTAAAAATAAAAGGATGATAATTAATATTTTTCAATGAAAATCAAAATACATGTCAAAATGAAGCAAGTACAGTTAAGCTCAATTTAATTAGAACGTTGTTTTAAATAGTTTAAGATTAATTAACGACTATTAACTATAAATAAAGTTAAAAGGTAAAACCGTACTGTAAAACCTATATAATGCTATATGTATTTTGTACAATAAACAATTAATTTTCCTGTCCATAATTTACATTATTTTTTTTTTTTTTTATAATTTAGGAGAAATATTACTTTCGCACCTAATATTACTTGGTTCTATAAGATAAATATTTTCTTAACTTTCAATGAACAAAAATTAACTATATATACTTAATGACTTAATGGCAGATTTTTCAATTAGATAATTAAAGTTAAAAATTGAACAATAATACTTGATTTTAATCTGTTAACGATATGATAAATCTATCTAAATTTAAAGGATCATGAATTTGTCCGTTTGTCTGCACATTTTCCCTTAATAAATCGCAAAATAAAATAATAAATATCGCTTAATAATTTCACGTTGAAAAGGAAATTTCCAGAAAAAAAAAAAAAAAATATATATATATATATATATATATTTATCTGGTTGTATTGTGCTGTTCGAATTGCGCTATTTGAAACCTTTGCACGCATTCCCTTGTTTAAATCAAACGCCAACAACACACAGCTATAAAACCGCGTATATATATATACCTATATAATAAAATATTGTACTTAAAATCTTATTTTCGGTCCATTTTTTTTTTCCTTTTGGACATTTTACGCACACGCAGCACTATACGGGATACCGTGAGCGCGATTCGCATGATAAAACCGACGGCGTATCAGTATATTATATACAGCGTGTACCAGAACACGGTTTCCACGATTGTATATTGAACATTTTAGCCTATATTTTAAAATATGTTCACAAATTGAGTGAGTACCTACTGTTTTTTTTTTTTCAATTTATTTTTTTTTTTTTTTTTTTTGTAACGGTATTTTTTGAAAATTAAATAGTAATAGGTTTTTTTTAACGTTTTTTTTTTATTTTGAATTTTCATTGTTTGACGGTCCACGCACGCGTTTCGGAACATATACTACACTCGTATTTTTGAGGAAAAAAAAAAAATGAAATTTCAAATCAACGTTGACCGTCTCATATACCCAAATACTAATACTAATAATAATAATAATACATATATATATATATATAATATATTATTTTTCAGGGAGCTTTTCTGTCCGTGATAAACGACAAGGATTCTCGTTGCTCTATATGGCTGCTGTGACCTAAATTTTATATTACGTTTTGTTATTTTGCACAAACTCGTTTCGCAATCATTTGCACCAGTGTATATATATACACACACACACACACACGACACTATATTATTATTATCATATATTTCCATTACATCACATCGGATGTGTACAGCGAGCACCGATAGCATGACGTGGTTCCTTCTTTTTGACCCAGTTGCGCGTCTGCCTCTCGGAGAATATTAAAATATTTACAACTAAACTGCACTATACATACAGCAGACTACTCGTATTTTATGGTATTATGGCTATAAATTTCCGTACCGAATTTTCATTTGTGCGCTGCACATAAATTATTATCGTGTTGTTTGTCCGCAATTTATCGTACAATTTCTATTTATTTATTATTATTGTTGTTTTTTTTTTACATTTTTTTCGTCAAATCAAAAATATACTATATCGTATTATACGCTGCTGTTATGTACTCATTTCGGTAAATCAATATACGCATATTATTTATTAAACGTCCGTAAAAAATCGTTATTCCATATAAAGCTTGTCGGAAAATTAACCAGTTATCCGTAAAATCCCCTACGAATATTTCGTATTTTTCAATAGATACGCTTTACTTATACAGGGGGCGTACACACATACCTATTATATAAAGAGGGATAGATTCGATCGAACATTCTCGTAGGTTTTTTTCTTTAAATTTAATTATTTTTATTTAATTAAACGTATTTCATTATTTCAATCTAAACATTATTGGAATCGAACGGCAAAATTAAATACGCAATTTTTTTTCCTTGATCGGTATAAAAATCAGAGAAAAATACAACAGTCTTTCCGCGAAAAACCAACTGTGCATATCCCCTGATATTAAATTTTAAAGTTTTAAACGGTTGATGGTAAATATATTTATTTCTTTATATTTATTTTTTCCATTTAAAATAATTTGTTTATGTGTACTGAGCGTATTTCCAATCAATTGATTAATTCGTATATTAACACTTAGTTTTTGGTACGCGCTAAAGATGACAACTATTAGTTGTTGAAATACGTATACGAAAAATTAAAGTGTATAATATTATGACTTCGGGTATATAATACAATATACAATAATATAATATAATTATAATGAGTACTTGTGACTATTTATAATATAATATAATATATATGGCGTCCAGGCCCATTGAGCGTATGAGTGAGTTTAACAAACTCATGCAAATCAAAACGAAAATCCGTTTAATAGGAGCAGACATATACTTCCTTAAAAAATGTAAAAATCTAGTTAAAATTAATACCAAAATTCGCTAAAATTCAAGGTACACCTTATAAAAATATTAATTCTTCTGTAGCCGTAAAACTCGCAAAGGAAAATATTCGAGATTAGAAATAGCAAACCATTATCGTAATAGGAGTAGGTTAGAAATTAAGGCTTATTCGTTACATTTAAAATTCTCATAATATTTACACCGTTCACGTTGAGATATTTTTTTAAGAAAAAATGTCCTATGTGATTGAACATAAATATGTAACTAAACAAAAAATTCACGATAAAAAACCTAAAACCTTAAATTTTGAACAAAAGGAAGGAAAAATAGGGAATAGCAGTAGGATTAAGGAAAATTTAGAAAATTCATTATCTATACAATGGGAATAATATTTATTTAGGAATTACACTGGCGTAGTATTTTCTGACAATGAAATAAATACTCTCAAGTTAAGATTAAAAATGAGTTTCACACCTTCTAAACTTCCAATTGAAGACATAATTGTAGGCATAGAAATGGAAGTAAAGAATATAGATTTCCCAAATCAGGATATGGCTAGAACACAATGTTTACAATTTCTCCAAAAAAAATTAAGCCAAAACAATTTTAATAAAAACGGAAAACGTTTTAAGATCATAAAATAACTAAAAATAAATATTGCTTTTATCTAAAAACAAATAAAGGGAATTCAGTAGTGGTTATGAGGAAACAGGTCTACTACAGTATTACGATAGGGTTTTTAAAATGATTAACGATGGTCTCTAAAAAAAATAAAAAGAATCCTTTAAATAAAATGATTAGAGAAACAACCAAAATAATAAATAATTTAAAATTAATAATAGAAGAAAAAAGTAGAGTTTTGATTAAAATACTTAATCCTCAAATACCTAAACTATTTGCGTTCCCGAAAATTCATAAGCCGCCCGACAGTATGAGAC
Organism: Pemphigus obesinymphae; assembly: GCA_025469235.1. Taxonomy (NCBI): domain Eukaryota; kingdom Metazoa; phylum Arthropoda; class Insecta; order Hemiptera; family Aphididae; genus Pemphigus; species Pemphigus obesinymphae. The sequence goes on along the minus strand of JAIPRL010003722.1, from coordinate 22,784 downwards.
CAATTATGTCCAAACCATAAGTCGGAGCACCTATAGGCTTCGACATATGGTTTAGCAAAACATTTAGTTAAGATATTTTCATCATTTAAAGAGTTCCGAAAGGCCTTTTAGTTAAAAATACGTAAAACGTGTCAATAAATTGTCAAATTTTAATATTTAAAACAATGATAGGTATCTTTTGATGTGGTAGCTTTATTTCCAAGTATATTAATTGATATCACAACCAAATTTTAAAAAGATTGGTTAGAAGATTAAAAAATAGAGAAAAAATAAAATTAATGAATTAATAAACTTAACGAAATTATGTATGAGTCAAAATGTTTTTCAATTCTAAAATACATTTTTTGAACAAACAGAAGGAACAGCGATGGGGAACCCTCTATTACCATTTTTAGCATGAGTAGTTTCGAAATTAATATTAAAAATAAAAATGCATATAACAATTTTCCGAAAATCTGAGTTAGATATGTTGATGCTATTCTTGCGATAGTAGACGGAACATTTAATATAGATAGTTTCCTTCAACAAATAAACTCCCAATTTTCCTCAATAAAATTTACTTATGATAAAGAAGTCGATGGAAAATTACCATTCCTATCCTTACTTATTAAAAAAGTGGTTAGTTATTTGTACGCTCTGATGATGATAACTTGGTTGTTGAAATACGTATATGCAAAATAAAAGTGTATAATATTATGACTTCGGGTATATAATATAATAATATTATTTATTTTTTATTTACTTTTATCTAAAAATATTGATTGGGGACGAATGTAAAAATTCATTTGGGGACAACTATTGCAATAATCAATTTTACCACCCTCTGGCCAAAATGCTTACGCTGAAAACAATATAGTGCAAATACAATTTTGCCGAAACCACTGATTTGGAAGTTATGGCATTTTAAATTTATGCGATTTTATAATATTATTTATTATATGATAATATTTTTAAATATTTAATTAAATGTAATCTAATAATTTACCAAAGTTGTTTTACCTTTAAGTCACAAAAATAAACATAGTTAAAAAGATTGAACTATTAAAGTGCACTATTTTTAATTATTAAAATAATTTATGTGTTATATTTATACCTGTTACGATTTTCCCTGTATGGAGTACAATTATTATAATATGTTTAAAAAAAAAAAATTTGGAACTATTAATTAAGATTATTGTTCAATATAATATATTGATACCAATTAATAAAAACATATTTTTAAAATTTGATTTGAATTAATAAAAATAATTTGATTAAAAAGTTCATTGATTAATTAAATGTTGAATTAATCGAAAAAAAGTTGGAATCTTGTAAAATACAAGATATAGAAAATATTTCAACTGTACCCGGTCTTCCCTACCTATTCAAAATCGAATTTCGCCTGAAGTAAAGATCCAATTCAAATCAAATCAAATTTATTTAAGCTCAAATATTCTTCGATTTCTAAATTAATATTTTATTTTCGAAAATATCAAATTTTAGATAAACCTAAAAAAAAATGTATACCTACTCATAGTATAATAATGAAAAAATCTATCTGAGGGCCATCACCACTAGTGCTAATAATTATTAATTTGTATAAAATTATTTCGTGATAAATTGCAATATTATTTAGTGTATGGTGAATGGATATATGATGAGTCTTTTTGTACTTAGAAATTGGTCAATTCAATATAAAAAGTATAATGTGTATGAACACTCGTACATAATATTTTTCATTAGTTTTTTTATATATATATATAATTAAAATCCACTTCCCTCGTGTATTTTCCTTAAAGGTCGAATTTCAAAAAGTGACTTCATCTATGAGAATATCGGTAATATAAAATTTAGTTTCGATATTTCCAACAATGCTGATTTTCATTCGGGACAAAAAAAAAACAGCACTTTCATTTATATCTATATTAATATATTTGTATCTATGGTTATTGGAAAATCATGAGAAAATGTCTACTTATTTTTCTGCGTGAAAATGTTTTTTACTGATTACTTCCTTTTACGGTAACAGATTTTTTTTTAATGTTACTATATGACCTGCACAGGAGAACGAACAACGTGTATGTCAAATTTTTTGTCGATACGTTTATCTACGTTAAGTTGGTTCGAGTCGGTTAAAACAATATCGCTTTTAGATCTTTCGCTGTGACGAAATTGCACGACTTTATTGGCTTGTCCGATTTTAATTGTGTAAAAAGCTCAATGTAGTTTGATATGTTTTCTATGTGTTAATCGAGGCGTTTTCTGAAATAATTATATGAATTTTCGACTCCAGTATGATTAAACAAAATGTCCATATTTTAAACATTTTGTACTCGTATTATATATCTAAGGCGGAAATTCCTATTTCGAAAAACGCTACGATTAAAACGTAAAAAAGAAGTCAAAACTTTTGCAAAATTTAAATCGAACCAGCCAGAGTCTCGCGATTTTTGTTAAAAAAAAAATAACTATATATAATATATGACATACCTATATATATATATATATGTAGATATTGCCTATATTAAAGAAACTGACCTACTCGATCTTATATTATTTTCTGAAACGAAATCTATTTATATGTTCGATTTTCAAGGGTGTACTTCATGACCACCCCAAGTCACCGTTTACCGCTATGCGGTGTTCCACATGGACACCCATATTCGCGAGCATACCACAAGCGGGCAAGCGGCCCGTGTTTCCCGTTTTCTTTTTACGGCAAAATTAGTAACGTTTTTTCATGGAAAAACACCTAAAACACCATGGAAAAACACACCTAAAAACACAGTAGATGTCAAATTTTCCGCTGCAAATTCAGCCACGCTTATGGTACAGATACCCGTTTTTCATGAGCATACATTAAGCCGTCTAGATGTAAATTTTCTACAGCATTACAAATCTCGACATTATTCCACAGACACCCGTTTTCGTGCACCCATGCCAAACATTTTATGTGACGTTCACACCGAATGGTCAGCGCATCGTCTGTTTGCCTCACGACAAGTCAAAGTGACCGTATAATTCGAGGCATGTTTTAGTGTTAGACAAAGCTCTTCCATCGTTGAGAGTTCGAGGCAACATCTCTTCGAGTCCATTTTGAGCGGATTCAATTTGTCGAACCAGTCTTTACCCTTTATGCTCTTTTGGGCACGATCAATATGATCCAATATTATCCAGACGAAAAATGTAGTTTATGATTACTAGACTCACTTTCAAAGACGATCCATGTGAATATAATCATATATAGTACACTCTCTAATCACATGACGAACAGCTAGTACTAGTATTCTGTGAGATCAATATTTATCTTATCGCCTTGGTAAGTCTGTTGCTATTGTATTTTTGTAATGTATTCACTATAATACATATAAACCTAAAATCGTAATAATTTACAATATATATATATATATATATATATAATATAACCTAAACTACGCATATTATATGGTATGGCCTAATTGTATTTTATATATGGCATATCAAAATATGTAAATGGAAATTGTATATTTAGTACAAAAATGTTTACATTTTTTGAGTTTTGTGGGTGTATTTTGAAATACGTCTTAATTATAGTTATAATAACAATAAAAATGTATATAATTATATAAACCTAATTAATAGCTGTGAAATATAATAAATATATGTATCTAATTAATAATATTAATATTATTTTACATATTATTACGTATTAAAGAGTGGAAAATTAATACGAAAATTCAAATCACGTACGAAGTCGGATATTTCAGCTGGTTATATATATATATATATATATATATATATACACATGGAATATAAGGTTTTCGGTAAAAAAAAAAATGAGTTAAAAACGAAAAAATTACTTTAGTAACAATAACTAGCTAGTTTAGGACAAACGGTATATAAATATAAACGGTTTTAGAGAACCCAAATACAACTGAGTTTCAACGAATACTATTTTAATTAAATCGCAAAACCTATATAGGTAGGTATATATATATAAAGGATCATTATTATATTTGAAAGGAACTTGTATCGAAAAATATAATGTTAAAAAGTTGGCCTCTGTAGGGGTCCAAATAATTTTAATCCACATTTTTTTTCCAACTGTACACTATAATGGCCGAAATCGATTGAGGTTTTTCGAACGTCGAGAGTTAGATATAGGCTAATTATTTCGCTCACGCATTTCGTGTTTAAAAATCGCATCAACAAAGGCAATATTGTACAATATTATAAGAATATTTAGTAGATTCAAACCCTGTCGTATATATTACGTTAATTCGATTCGACACGTAAATGTTTCAATTTCAATAATAAGGTTTATTTCGTTCATGTCGTTGTAAAATAAAAGCGGCGGTTGATTTATGCAAGAATATAGGGCCAATTAAAAAATTAATGGTTTTTGATAAATTCAACATTTATTGAAATTTAAAATATAGATTGCTGTGAAAATATGTATGTATTGATAGTTATTCATGAAAATGCAAAATGTAGAATCATTGAACCTTTTGCGTACAAAAAATATCAATGATTACTGAAAAATGAGATACCTATTAATATAGGCAATAATATCGTCAAAAAAAAAATTGCCAATTTCATCAAAATACGTGACATTGACCTTTTTGTGCATTAAGCCGCACACGTATAATATGTAAACGAATGAACTATAATTTAGTAAAAGTCAATAACAAAAAAAAAAAACATCAAATGAATTGTAATTTATAACGAACCACCGATTTCGCATATCCGCAATAGTGTTAATGTCAGCCGTCAAACACACACATGATTAAACTTGACATTAATTTCAAAATATTTTTATACAAGTATATAACAATAAAGTTCAAGTTTCAAGTATCTAACCCAGAAAAATAAATAAATAAACGTGACTGCAGACCTGCATATAATATGCGTATAATAACAATAATAATACTTTAGGCAAGTAAGTCGTAGGTATAGCCTGCACTCGGGCGCGTCTGTTATTATAATATTTTACATTTTAAAACGGCGATGAATCATTCTGTTCGGAAAAACTATTCCAAATGAAAACTCATTTCCTGACGATCCGACCGCACGTTTTACATTAAAAACTTTATAAGCTCGAATTCAACTTTCGTCATTTTTAATACGTCATTAGAGAAAAATAGAGAGTCCTGAATACTCGAACACTGCAATATCTGGATAAAGTTTTAAGTTTTAATCTCGAAAGTTGATCGTTTTAAAGGAAGAATTAAAATTTTTATTTTATTATTATTATTATTTATTGGCCATTGTTGTAGAAAACTCGTAAACGATAAATTGAATATATTATTGTGTTCTGACATTTGATAATACAACACAGGAAATATAAAATTAAATTTACGTGGTCTTGACCCATATATTAATATCCTGATATTATATTGATAGTATTTTTACTTATACAACTTACAACAATATTCATGATACAATAACGATTTCGATGTATAATTTGATTTTTTCAGTTCGACGACATAATCTAACGTCGATTTCCGATCGATTTAATTACATAGAATAAAATGTATAAAAAGGATACAGCTTAGAATCGAAAAACAAAATTAAAACAAGTATAATTAGTTTATGGAAAATTATAGGACTAGAAAAGCTGTAGTCCCAAATATAAACTCGAGTATTTTTCTAATAAATATAAATCGTTTCGAAATTTAAATCAATATTTCGTTAAAATATTGATTTTTACTTTTAATATAACGTGTGAAAAATTTTATGAAGAAATTATAATAACTGATAACAGTCTATGTTTTTGATGATATTGATAAAATATAAATTGATACCTACCAAATAATATAATAAAATAGAACCATATATAACCTAATACTAATGAACCTAATAGATAGACCACTAAATGTCCAAATGTACCTTTTAGATTCTGAGGTAATGAGGGAGCTAATGGTGGTACAATGATGTTAATTCTGTAAACAACTCCTTAATCAAAAGCAGTGGCGTCATTTGGACCACGCAAGATATACATTTGCTTATTTTAAATTAAATATAACGGTGATAGGATCGCTTTTTAAATTATTTGCCCATGTAATAAGTGATGGCTACTGGGTTATACTTTTCACTGGTCTACTTACAAATTCAAAAAATGTTGAATTTTTTACTATTTAAAACATGATAATTCATTTCTGCGCCACTGGATACTATTATATTGGAAAATAAGTGAGTTATTTTATTTTTGATGTATTTAAAATTCCAGACAGAGTTGTTGATTGCATTAAAATATGGGTATTAAAAAAAAAAAAAAAAAAAAAAAAACCACGCCACTGACCAAAATACTTGATAAAATCGTTACGTGTTTATTTATTTCCGGACGTCGAGAGGTAATTTTTCGACAAACCCTTAAGAGGACACCACACACACCCGTTTTTAAGGAGTATTGTTTAAGCAATTTTTATGACATTTTTAGAACAATTAAAATCAAACAAATTCTAAATTCAACTAAACTAATTTAAAAATAGACCTGTGTGAGTACCATTTTTGATTATTTTATAATCATGATGTATATAAAAGCATGTTTATGCAATTCTGTGTAACTTTAAATAAAGAACGTAGAAATGAAATTGTACTACGTAAAACCAAAACGAAAATTGTACCGGGCACCAAAAACTATATTATCTTCAATATTTTAGAAACATCCTAATAATTTTTTAGTAAACGTTAACAAAGTTTAAAAAACTTTCACCGGGATATTGGCGACTTCAAATGCTTGGCGGGAAGCATCATTTCTCGTAGATACGCCCCATGAAAATCAAAGGATATATAATATTATATAAAGGACACTACGTCGATGAATAGCTTTTAGTGTTGTGAAAATGGAGGAGGAGGATCTATGTTTGGCTTGGGCTACCCCACATATAGATTTACGGGGAATATCCTCAGGATTTTATCACAGTACGCGTATGGGTATAAGGTTATATAAGCTATCATAAATATAGACATAATGTGTCATTTAAACGTAATATATTGTTATTATTTATTATAACGGCATTGCGTATCACTGCAGCGTTGGTGATTAAGAGTGGTATAATAATATACCGTTTTTTAATCATATTGTTACATTGACATGTAACTCGGCGGACGAGTAAGGGGGGAGGTCGTCAAGCCCCTCGCGGTTTGTTTGGTGTACTTAAAACGTCACACCCGCGGCCCTCGGCCTCCTGGGATTCAATTGGATTTCCGCACGCTCTGCATAATATTATGATGATGATGATCATCATCATCATCATTATCATCATCAGCATCATTATGATAATTATAATAATAATAATAATAATAATAATAATAATGATAACCGAAATAACGACCGGATATACCGAACAATATATAATATAATATATTATATGAGCGTATACTTAACCTATATTAGACATGTACGCATACATTAAAATAATATCACGAAATTCCAGTGTGACAGTTATGTTAAATGCACCTATATGCATTATGTGATAAACATTTCGTGTTATAGAGACTTGTTCGCGAAGAATATTTCATATGAAAATATAATATGGAATAAATTTAAGTTAATCGTTAAATTAATTTTTAAATACCCTACTAAAGGGTTTTCAACGTCAGCTATTTGAAACCTTCTACTTTTTATGCAACCATCAGGTGAATATATATTGTTTTAGTTGTTTGAAAACATTTTATTATGACAAAACATTTATCCGACAGCGATTTAAAGTCGTTTTGCGAATTTCAATATGCACCTTAGAATGCATCCGCGGTGATCAACTACTCACACAAACACGTATCCACACCATCGTTACAGGTCATCTGTAGATAGTGATATTTAATTAAAATCAAGTTTTAAATATATTTCGATTGTTATTATTGTAATTTTTAAACATGTTTTTAAAATAATATTTTAACTTTACCGCAATATTTTCTAATGTATATCCTACATTAAATACCAAAACCTATTCAGTAATCAATAGTTTTTGGTACAAGTGCAAACTGTAAAATAAACACTTGACTGACATACAAAGTGACTGTATGATTCTTTTTACATCTTAGGTTTTGTCAGTTAAATGTATAAAATTTGCCATTTTTTGGCATTTTTGTGCAAGAACAAATCGATAAAACTTAGATAGTCACAAGTGATGGAAGGCTGCAGACTGAATTTCTACGATTTATATAAATTTATCTGATATAATGTTGATAAAGTACATTCGTAAAAATGTGAATATTTTATGGAGAAATTGAAATTTATTTCTTCATTTCATTATGTTTTTACTTAATGTAATCTATACATGAAGGTTTTATATTTATATAATCACAGGTAGGCTAATTTCTATTTTGATTTTGAGTAAAAGGGAATAATAGGCTGTTTTTGAAGGAAATCAATATTTTTCTAATCTGGCTTGTTTTAAAAATTAAAAAAAAATTTTTAATATATTTTCAATATAATTTCAAAGTATTATTATATTATGTTATTCATTCACCATTGCTGTATCATGGCAGCCATAATATACAGAATTTCTTTTTTGATTCTGAGCTGCAGTCCCAAAGGATTTACATGATATTTATTTTTTTGATAGAAACAACATTTCGGATAATAGGAATTTTATCATTACTTTCAAATTCAAAGATATCCATCACCAGTGTCCTACCCAACGTGTAAATTACACTCACCTCCTACTGTCGGGAATTTTTTTTTTTAATACCAATTTGATAATGTGAAATAGTAAGAAATAGAAATTTTTTATTATTTTTTTTTTTTACAACATATTTATAAAAATTAAAATTATCGATATTTACACCGGAAAAAAAATCGAAATAAACTAGTCACGCATATTTTTGTGGAACACCATCTTTTCGTTGTTTATTTGCAGTTTTTCAGAGCAATTTCTCGTTTATTGCCGTGGAAAATGACCTGTTTTTCTGTTTTTTTTTTTTTTTTTCAAAACTTATTAACTTTACTCGTAAAATTAAATTAGAACGGTCGTACGATAATATTATTGATCATTGGACGACGGGAAAGATGGGTGGAAAAAATGTCCGGTTTTGTGTTTTTTTAAACTCGGCCATCCTATAATGTACGCCTTTATTCTATAGTATACGCAGATAGATATAGGTTGGAGTTTCCATATGTCCCGGGACACTACCGGTTTTGAGCATTGCGTCCAGGTGTCCCGAAAAAGCCGGCTAATTGTCCCGGAATCCAACTTCGATATTTAACAATAACATTTTTTAAATTTTTACCAGGTACAAACATGTTTGAAAATTAAATAATTTATAGAAATACATATTTATTTTCGCATAGTCGTGGATAGCATATACACTCGCCAAATAATATGGAGTTATTATTTGGAATTATATAAAAGAGATTTTAATAAATATCGATTTTATAAATTAAATTTGTAATGTATTTTTAATGAGTATCGACAAAAATACTTTTAATATTTACAGTACCTGGGTAGTTAGTAATAATAACAGAATAATAATCAAACTGAGTTTTGACGACAATGTCGAAATTGTGAAACTTGTTTAAAAAAAAAATAATAATATATATATATGTAAAAATAAATAAAAAGTAAAAAAAAAAAGCCGGTCAGTAAGGGATGGAAGCACTTCGCTCATTGGGTAGGATACTGGTGGTGGATATATTGAATTTTAAACCAATGATAAATAATTTTTTTACGTTATATTAAATTTTTCAGATCTTAAAATCTCATTTTGCCAATTATTTGGACTTAAATACCTCAAAATTGATAATTTTGTCAAAAAAATTAAAACGACTATAAAAAAAATTGTGACTATGGATTTTTGAGATGTTTGGAAATTGGTTAGAGGAACGTATATTTAACGCTGTATAAAATTTTCAGGCCTTAAAACTCAAAATTACCCGTTTTAGAACTTAGAAACTCGAAAACTAAAATGTGTAAAAAATTCAAAAAAAACTTAATCAACGTAAATATATTACTAAATTAAATATTCGATGTAAATTTCAAGATTTTCAAGTTATTATTTTCGAAATTACGAAGAAACGAAAAATCTCGATTTGACGAAATCGTATATTTGCCGTTTTTTTTCATCAATTCTTGGTAGTTTTTCCTTACGCGCTAAAAAAAAACTATTGAGAAAATCGAAAAATGACCTCTCTACAGTACCAATACTAGATGAAATTCGCTACGGGAAACCATGTAAGCATATATAGATCGGAGCACTCCTTCTGGCAGGAAATTTGTTGACGGAGAAAAAATAAATAAATAATCATCATTGTAAAACCGCTCAGAATGTAAAATCAAAAAAGAACGAAGTCTCTAAAGGAGGGGTTTTCTGACAAAAAAATATTTGACCGGAAATTGGGATCGGGATCGAGTCTGATATATAAGATCGAGTGGTCGGGAGTAAATGGAGAAAAATTTCTATGTAGATTTTGGAACTTTTACACGAAAACGGCGGTGTAATTTATTTTTCGTCCCGGAATAAGCGTGCGTGTCACAAAACGCGATGATACGGTGACCGCGCGAATCACGCGTTATAACCGGGTTATAACCGGGTTACCTGTATACATATACGAGATGTTGTTATATTACATTGTCCATCGTTCTGCCGCGCACACACACACACTGACCGTAATAATTGTCGTATTGTTACCGGACAATTATAATAACAATATAATAATAATAATAACGATAATTGTAATAATTTCCGTTTACGTAATCCGTACAATATATACACATATATATATATATATATAGGTAATAATAATAATAATAATAATAATAATAATGATAATAATAATAATAATCGTCATCGTGGACGGTTGACGCGCGCAGCGTGTGACCTATGCGCGAGCGATCGCGTAATTGCGGCGAACACGCAGGCACCGTGTCGTATACACACGAAACAATAACGTAAACGGTAACGTATACGTACTTTAAACGCGGTCACATATAAGAGCCGGTGACATTGTAATAACGTCGTATTGTTCGTATCATTATTATTATTATTATTATTATTATTATCATTATTATTATCATTATTATTATTATTATTATTATTATCATTATTATTCGTATATATGTGACTGGCGAGTACCCTAGCGTAGCGGATCGAACGTTTCCTGTGCGGCCGCCCCCGAGCCGCCGGAACGCTATACCCTCCCCCCTCCCCGCCGCCCCGCACGTTCGTGTATATAACGCGGTGTGTTTTGCGGACGGTGGTGGTGGCGGGGTGGGGGGGAACGAACGGTCGTAATTAAGGGAAAAACTCGGCCGAGGGGGAGATGATAATATGCGCGCGCGATGATTTCCGAGCGCGTGCGGACGTGGTGGGACCAGCTAGGGACGACGTCTCGTCCAGACGGGACGGGCGGCACACGTTCGGGGCGGCGTTTCGTCCGTGAGCCGTGAGCTTTTTTTTTTTTTTTTTTTTTGTGCGCGCGTGTTTTTTTTAAATTCATCTCGTTCTTTCTTTTTTCCGTCGTTCCGCTGCACAGATAACGCGAGGACGATACGCGCATAGATAATAAAGATATGGATATGATGGGCCGTGCTATTATGTATACAAATGTGCTCGAAGAGAGATAGCTTACCTCTACCAATATGGTTACTGTATGGTATAGAACAGTGGTTATATTATGTGGTAGCCAGTAATCACGTCAACAACAATTCTTATCAGTTACCTTTAAAGTATTGTCATAGATAACTTATGGAAAAAATTATCATTTATCAATTACCAAGTAACCATTCAATTAAAACCATAAGTATAACCACTGTGGTAACTAGCGTTCTCTTCGGATTCACAACACTTCATGTAGGTACCTATTAGGGATAGGCATATGGCACATCCATATCTTTATTATCTATGGATACGCGCGCGATCGCCGATGTTCATATAATATTCGGGTCATCTTAATAATAATCGAATGAAATCAAATCAAAAATTGTAAGATCATAGTAATATATTATAATATATCGACGCGTTATCGATATAACACATCCAAGTATAATTTATAGGGCGCAAAATATCGACATAACGATATTTTTTATAACATGCGTACCGTTGCACGACTGTTCGACCACGGTATATTATAATATATTATACATTTAAATACTTTAAACTTTTATGTTATGAATAAATATATTTCTAAAAATAGAAATACTAGGCCGTACAAATGTTCGTACGAAATTGAACATGTTTGTACTGATGGCATTATGACAGTCCGTCAAAATATATATCGATAAATATTAGTGATGTTACGAACTGTTCGACTTTCGAACCGAACCCGGGGTGTTCGGTTCGGTTCGAAAATCGAACTCAAAATTGGAAATATTCGAACCGAACTAAACACAAACTAGTTCAGTTCGAATATCAAACCTAGAAAAAAAATTTGAAACTAATTTGTCGAAAAACGATAAAAAGAAATGGAAAAATGTGGAATCCTTCTTTACTTAGACTTAAAATTATGTTTTTATGCAAATATACATAATTAATAAAAAATGGAAATTTATATTATTGTATTGTTTTTTTTTTTATGAAATTCGGTTCGGGTTCGATATTTTAATTGAATAGTTCGGTTCGGGTTCGTTAAAATTTTAAAAAGTTCGGTTCGGGTTCGGTTCGACCTCAAAAATCTGGGTTCGTAACATCACTAATAAATATCGGTATATTAACGCTGAAATATCTATGCGATATTTTCGATACCGATGAAACGACAATATCGATATATATTTTGCACATCACTATAGTGCCTGCACAAAGACGACATAATATCGAACACCCGTTGTGGATAAGTTCAACTATATATATACGTATTTTAATATGGATATAGATACTATATAATATATATGTATCTGTAAACTGTCCTATTACAGTGGTCAATACGAGCAAGTTGACGTACGTTTCGGCACAGTGAGGTACGCAAGATTTTTCAATGTGGAGGGCTTGAAAATAAATAAGTAATCAGTAGACACAAGATTAGACGTGAAAGAATAAAGTAGGTACTTATTTGAGTGTTATAATAAAATAGGTACTGTTAAAAATATATATTATAATGTTATATATAATATAATATATATATATATATATAGAGGCGTATTTATGGAGAGGGAGTACAGGGTTATTGAAAATTCATGTAAATATCAATATATTAATGATTGGTTTTCAATAAATTTGACCCACCCACCAGAAAAAAAGTCGAAAATACGTCAATGTATATACGTTGGGGGGGGGAGGTGCTGTAGATACGTTTCTCCAGCACCGGCCAAAATTTTTGGTTTTTGGCTCAAAACGAACGTTGTAAATAGGCATACAAATTCATACAAATTACATACTAAACATCTGCGTAAAAAGAATTGCAAAATTCAAATGTGGAGGTGCTGGCGAAACGTACGTAGCAAGTTGTCGATAATATACATTAGAAACCAAACGGCCAATTTCGATTTACATTATTAGTTCGTATTACAGTACTTATATATACCTACCTATAATGTTGACCATATACTTTAAAAATTTTATTAGCAATCAATAGTATTTGTCGAAAATGTAGGAAAATTCAACAAAAATTCAGTTCAACAAGAATACACATGCATGTTAAGGCACACATGCCACATCATAAAAATGATTATATTTATGTGTCTTCTTTCGAAACGGATCGTGATGGCTTATATAACGCCACTGGAACAAACAGAAAACAGTGATTCAGCTTGAATTTAGAAAATAATAATCTACAATAGGTAGCATGTGAGTATATGAAATATCAATTAAAGAACATTTCAAGAAACATACATAATGACAAACACCCCTACAGCTGTATTAATCAAAAGACGAATCAAACAGTATGTTACACCCTTCTCATTTTTAAAACATATCAAACAAACAAAATAGAAAATACTGTATTGGATAAAAAAGTTTGTGCAATGAAACATTTTTCGACGTTATCGCCAAAGTTTTCCAAACAGTTTTTTATTTCATGTAATCAATTTTTTAATTACGAATTCAGTTCAATTTAGTTTGGCAACTTTGAGACTACTTATTTCACCTTATGGTCTGTAGTGAAACGTTGGCTCTTTTAGGTCTTATTTGGAACGACAGAAAAGAATAAAGTCACAGAGTGCTAAGTTTATAGAGAATTCCTATTATGGATAGAACACATTGCTTATTGGCGACTGACGAAATATGATTCGGTTGTAACTTACTTGTTGATCACCTATCATAAGTGATCTATTTACAACAGAAATTAATAAAAATAGATAAAGCAACATTTGATTTTAAAAATACACTCACTCAAATGTATACGTTTCATATAGGTATACACTAAAAAATACTTTGAAAATGTAAAAAAAAAGCAAAATGCACTGATATCAATATTTATCAATCTTTTAGTCTACTTTGTTCCGCTTCTCCCATTTCTCTATACATAAATTAGTAGGTTACATTATTAACATTAAACAAGAAAAGATATTAATTTCAACATTTTTAAATTTTAATAAAAAATTGTTTTACATTTATGTTCTTGTACTAAAATTTTTATGTAGCGACTTAAAATTGAGAAAGATTTAAATAGTAGGTAAACTGTTTAAATGTGTTTTCATTTTTTACATACCTTAAACATGCTTTTTAGAATTTTGGTTCGATATAAATCATTGAACAAGATATCCAACATAATTACATGCACTAGGGAAGTTAATATAATATGCTATTTAGGATAATATTTTGATATATAATGACGAGTATTGAAAAAAATTGCATTTTTAAAATTCACAAATTTCTAGAATCATAGATATTTTATGAAATTAAAAATTTGTTTCCAACCTTCCAACCTTAGTCTATTGACTATTAAATATAAATATTTATAAATATCAACATTACAATCTCTAAAAACATACAATAAATAAATATGTAAACTTTATAATCTAAAACAATCAATTATGATCTGAATTTTAGAACATAATGAACGTAATAAATTGTATTTGTATTTGTAATGATATTTAAATTGTGATATGATATTGTAGATACTAAAACTTATAGTGTTAAACCTATAATTTTGATTCTAATAGTTACCTATATATAATATGCAATAATCCCGACAATCTTACCTGTATAATTATTCGTTTTTTAAGAATATATTTTTTTTTTGTATATAGTTATATATATATAGATACACAAGGTTGTTAGCCAAACTTTAACAAATATTTAACGAATATTATGATTTATTGTCAGTATGGCGCACGATAATACAATATAATATAATATATATATACATCGTACACATACGGAGATAATATCTACCAGTAGCTCACGTCGGGGATGAGTCGAATGACGAATGTCAAACGTCGATCAATCTTTGTGGTCTTGACCTGTTTTTATTTTTTAGTTACACATAAAACTAATTTGCATATCCACCCTACCCGGACGAGAAATTCTTATAATTACACCACCAACGATCATATAACACAATGCGATATGATAACAATATTATTATCGCAGGTCTGATGCGGGGGTGAGTCGTGTAAATATATATATATATATATATATATTGCAAACCGACGGTTATAAATTAAAAAACGACATACACATACCACATACCACTGAATTCGCATACACGCACACATACGAACGTGGATAGCGTACAACATTGTGCGAGTGTGTTCGCGTCTGTCTCGCGTAAAAAAATAATAAAAATCGGTCGCGGAAATATTCAATTGTCAACGACGACGCACCCATGTGGTAAAATTAAAAGGGATAGGGTCCCGCGAAGCTTTTATATTGTATTTTAACAATCCACCCCCTTCTTCTTGTAAACAGCATATATATATATTATAATATTATATATATATACACCCCCCCCCCATACTCTACGGGTAAACACACATTATGTACTATATGTATAGATAATATATACAGAGTGTGTCATCGAAGTTTATTCAACTGCAGTGCCGTCATCTCAGGTTTTACTGTAGACGGGAGAAAAATTTTGACCGAATATTACAATAATACAATAATTACAATATTACAAATAATAAATGATTATTCATCGGGTAAATAAGCAAAAAAAAAAAAAAAGAAAAAAATGAATAACATATTAGACTGATTTGACGTTGATATTCCCAACGTTCGGCCCTGTAGAAATTAAACGGGGGCAAATGCTCACCACTGTCAAGATGTATAGCTTAGATTGAAAATGAATTTTCTTTATTTTCATATCTAATTAGATATTGAATAATCAACGGATGGATACTAATAAATAATTTTTAATAAAACAATATGTATTAATGAAATATATTGAAAAAAAAATATATGAAAATTTGACCACTCGAATCACCTTTCCGCGTATGTTCGGCTATAAAAATCATATTTGATTTTCTGCTCTTAAACAAATATTCAAATATTTCAGTTGCACCATTTTAGTTGTCACAATAGCTACACATTTTCCTGTTTCACATGTTCAACATCTCTAATTCTGTATACTTAAATTATATAAAGCTAATATTTTGGTGATACTTATATGCACCAAACGATTAATGAAATCAAGTAAAATAATTTGTATTTTGTAATTATTATGATGTGTTTTTATATGTCTGTATATATTTTTTGGGGTGGGAAGAGCCGAGCAGGAGTATTTGAGGAAATAGTTTTTTGGATAGCAAATTGATTATATATAGTTAGTACTTTTAGGCAGTACTTTTTCGATTTTCCCAGTAGTTATTTTAAGCATAAAAGAAATATACTATTTTTTTGTTTTTTTTTTATTGAAGAATTGCAGAAAAATTGCAGATTTCACAAATAGAGTTATTATATAGTTATTTTTTTAAAAAATAATATTATACAGAACTTCGCTCAGAATTCTCTTTTTAATGCAAAAAAAAATACGTATAGAGACCTGCAAGAGATTGGACTTTTCCTGATATTTTTGTTTTAACAATCATTAAAATAATTTATTAACTTTTTTGGCATAATAATATACTGTTACTAATTAGGGGAGTATTCAACCCTTTTTTTTTTTAGTATAGAGAATCAAAATAAAACCTAAAAGTCAAATATTAGATATTTGATTTAAAGTTTTGAAGTTGTGATTCGCTGGAAGGTTTTTAAGAAATTATTTCAAAAATAATACAGTTATATGATTTCAAAGCATATATATATATGATATGAGCACGAAGAAATCTCATTTTCCTATTTCAAAAATATACATATGTGATAACATTTTTGATACACTCTGTATATTTGTCCGTGTTTGTGTTTATTTGTGTGTGCGTGTATGTGTAAAAACCAAAACAAACGTCGCGTTATATTATAGGTATTAATAATATTATTATTATCTTTTTTTTTATTACACCGTATACACGATATAAACACTATATTATGTATCACGTATATAACACTCGCACGTATAATATATCATAAAATTGATGCAACACGAAACTGTTTGATTAAAAGCTTTAATATCGTTATATGTACATTATATAAGTATATATTATGCAAGTTCGACAAACACGAATGTTTTACATTCGTTTATACAGTGTGTTCGGGAAACATATGTAGGTACTTTAAAGTAATTATATTTCATATTACAGTAATAATTCCAAATTTATGAATCAAGTGGATCTCTTAGATATATATATTTTAATAGTTATATTATTTTGTTTGTAATTTGGAAATAATGATAAATTATTGAATAAAAAAATATAGTTCTAACCGAAGCCCAATTTCGTTCAAAACTAACAGAAGTATAGTAAATATAAATATGGTACCTATAGATCATTAAAAGATGTAATAAAATGGCTCAAATAAACTAATGTATAAATAATTTTAAGTCTTTTTTTGGCATATAATTAAAAAAAATTCATCAATCTCTAGATTAATTCTATCGACCATATTATTATCCAACAAATTAAACTACATTTATTAATATTATAACTAGACAAATTGTAATTATCATCAAATTTGATTTGCAATAAAATGCTATTCAAGTCAATATAGGTAGTTAATGATAACATTTTTTTTTTTTTGATTAAATTGTCTACCGACAAAACTCCAATTTATGTTCGAAAACAGGAATTTATATCAATGGCTAATCAAAAAAAATATTCTACAGTTACATTTCAAAATCTCTTTTGAAAAATATATAGGTATCTTGTTTTTTAATAATTTAGAAAACGACAACATCTTTTAATTTAAACGTCCTCCGTTCAGAATCTTTGCCCGTCTGCAGTGATTTATCATTGCTTTCCAATTTAAAATAATAATACAATCCTATCCTCAACCCCTCGTCGAGATGAACAAAGCCAGACGAACGCCCATCGCCATGTCTGCATCTTGTCCTTTTTTTTATTTTACACAGATTTTGGGCATTTTTTAATTTAGCAATACGCATATTTTTCATATTGGATAGATATGTGATTTTTAATTTATTTTTACGTATCAACTGTCCTAATATTATAGGGTCTCGCATCGGTAATTAATTGAATACTTTTATTTTGTCATTTAGTCCAAGAGATCGCATCGATAATGAGTTTAATATTAAAAAGACTTGCGAAGTGTTTCCCTATTTTTTTATTTTTATATTGTTATATTGTTCTATATTATTATACCAAATTTTGCACAGAATCGTCTTTCGAATGTAATGATTTATATTTGTATGTATTTTCAAATTTAAAATAATAATAATAATAATAATAGTAATACACTATCCTGTCCGAGGATCGGAGGGACGACTGACCAACTTAAATAATAAATCATCTTTGTTTTCAAATTAAAAACAAAAATAACAATTTGTTCTAAGTATACCCACGTCACTAGAGTATTTCCTACGCAGCTCTTGGCAAAATATAGAAATTCGAGACGGCTTGATAAAAAAATGTCGTGTGTTACCGGGAAGTTAAAACACCTGCAGTATAGTGTAAATTACGCTTTAACGAAATTTACCACACATCGTTTATTACCGGAAACTATATGAGTTTTTTCGTTTAATTATGGATTATGAATTATGGCTTATGACATTTATTCCTACAACTAGTACATTTATATAGCGAACATCAATAACGTAGTATAAAAATACATCTGTTGAAAAAAAAAGAATAGTATATTGGTGCTATTGAAATCATTATTTTAACGAACAGAAAAAAAAATATCACCGAAAAAAACATAGGTAATATTGATAAAAAACACCAATTCAATCAACAAAATTACTATTACTATAACAAGTCGACAAACATTTAGACTTGTTAACGATCGTCTGTTTGTAGTTGTTTTCAATATTTGTATATTTACATACATTTTATATATTATATTATATTATATTTATATATATATATATTGCCATACATTGAAAAGAGTTTAACTTTGTCATTTATGTATAATTATTAACTGTTGGGAGGCTAAAATAATATAATAATTGTTTAATACAAAATATATATGATATATACCTAATGATAATTTTATTTTATTCTATGCGAATATAATATAGTTAATATCAAGTTGATAATTTACTGAGCGCCGTAAATCGTTTTATCTGAAAAAATCACGATCAGTTCTTTTGGGCCCCAATTTTGATTATTTTAATGACCCGGTTGGGTACTAATATTTCTATTTTTAACTATCCGTTCGGATACTGATTTTCTGTATCTATACAATGTGTTTGCAGTTTATACATACTGTTTTATATACTAAAAAAAATTAATATATTATATATATTTGTATTATAACTTTAATGTTTATTTTAATATTTCGGAATTAACATAATTAGATAGGTATTATAATTATTCACCATCTAACTTAACTTACTGAGTTAATTTATTTAATTTTATCGGTCAATCTTTGATTAATATAAATTTAAATTATAATTCTGTAATTTGTATAGTATTTTTGGTAATTTAAAAACCTACATAATTTGGCCCATTTGTTATTATTGATATTTGATTATTATTTTATGAAAACAAATTGTAATTTCAAATACTAAATACCTATATATTATATTATACACATACCTATATATGCCTATATATATATATATATATAAGTTCGGTTCGGATTTGAAAGTAGAACTTAAGTTGTAAAAAATTGTACCAAAACGAACTTGATTAAGAAGTTTGAACTTGTGTAGAAATTCGAAATTAGATGATGAACTATTTTTTATATATGAATTCGAGTTAGGTCGACCAAAAAATATGATGACTTTTTTTCACTTATTATTTACGTTTTTATGGAATTATTACATTTATTTTTGTAAAAAGTATATAGATTTGTTATTGGTGATCTTTTATTTTTGTTTTTTGCTTTCGAAGTTCGGTGTGGGTTCGGATTCGACAAACAGACTAAAAGTTCAGTTTGACATAATGACACCTAAATTTTGATTTCGACCCACCTCTATATAATATATATACCATATATACTTATATATAATATTACAATATAATATTCTAGTGCCCAAACATGCCACTATTTTTTATAAAAGTAAACATTTTATAAAATTGACTTTATATAAAAGTGCCTTAAGTGCTATGATTTGGTTGCCAAAGATGAAATTGACCAAAATAATATTAACAATATATTTATTTATCTAATAATACATATATCATTTTGACTAAATATTTATAATTGTGATAATATTCCTATTATAAATGTAACAAATGGTAGCTTTTTTTAACTAGCACTAAATCTAATTTGTCATCTTTAACAATATTTTTTTTTCAGTGTAGTAAATATAGATTTTTCTGGAAAGTTATAAACGGATAGCATTTCGTAGGAAAACCTATATATAATAAGCTATACGATCGTTAAAACGAACTTTATAGTGTTTATAAATTTTTCAGTTTATAAATTAAACCTTGTTCCGCTCTATTTAGACCATTTTGTTTTACTATTATTTACTACTGCTGCAATGGTCGAAGTGGGAAGGTTACCATCCATTTATTTTTCATTGGCATATTTCATCCCCTACTTAATTTACTTTAAGAGCGGCAACCCCCTCCCATATAGCAAGAAATATTTTATTATGTAATATTCGTGTGTTTATATTTGTATTTAAAACAAAAATTATTATTTTTTTAAGGACAATTTAATTTATATACATTAAAACATGAAACTTACGTGTCGCGTGAAATGTTCTTTATTTGTATATACACTCCCTACTGCGTGTACCTATATATAGTTCAGAGCTCTTATCCACAATATACATCTCAATAAAACATAAATTTAAATAAATAATTATAATATTAATTACATTTTTATTTATTTCTGAATAAACATTGTAAACAATTTCAAATGTATTTTTACAAACTGGCACGAATGAATGAATGAAAACCTGCTGTTTGCACGGCGTCGTTAATGTATATTATGTTTTGGAGTATTTTAGAGAGGTCATTATTATTCGACTTTTCTCGGTAGGTACCTAGTTTTACCTGAAGCTTAAAGGAAAACTAGCTTTTAAAACGGACAAATGAGAAAATAACAAAATATAAAGTATAATCGTTAAATAATATTATTATACTATACACCGAATTAGCTCCGCTCAGAATCGTTCTTAATCGAATGCCATCACTATATTATCAATATGTTATCATTGCTTCCACTATCTGCAGTATCTCACCAGACGTGCCAATAGGGCTTCTATTAATTTTTCTTTTTCTTTTTAAAATGATACCTATAATTGTTATATAATATATAGGTACCGAATCTTGCACTGAAACGTTTTTCGAACGCCTTATCGATTTATCTTTGTTTTCGAATTGAAAATAACAACATAATAATATATACACACTGTCCCGTCCGAGGGTCTCGGAGGGACGAATGACGACCCACTTTCCGCCATCATCCGTGTATCCGAATACTGTTTGGTTTTTAATTTTAACACATAACGGCGTCCACCGAACATAACACATATAACCTCCCCCGCCCCTCACACACACACACACACACACACACAATCATATATGTACCGATAACGTTTTCTCGTGACGATAATCTATAATATTATTTTTCGAATTCGAGTTCTACGTCGAATATGTGTGCGGAGACGACCGCGGCAAACGGCCAGTTTCCTTTGAACTTGCACACCCGTTTAACTCGGAAATCATTATTATTATTATTATTATTATTATTAAGTATAATGATGGTGTATGTACATAATACAGTATTTATACATTATGAACGATATATAATATAGTATAGTAGTATATCAATGTAATTTATCCCGTGCATATATATTGCCGTACGACCGGTAAACGACTCGCACCGACGAGAACGTGAATTGATTTGGCAGAAACCGACTGTAAACTGACTGTATATTATAATACGCATTATATTGTATATATTATATACTGCACGTCACGAAAATATTCCGTCGTTGAACGTACATTATTATATTCTAAATAATATAATATATTATATACTGCGGGGCTGTTGTAATAATACACGCGTATATATACCTACTCGTACACGACGAGGGCACGCGCGTTCGATACAATCGTCATTATCGTTATACATTTCCCTTGGTTTTAATTATAAATATCGTACGCCCGGGGCCACTGTGGCGAACGGGAAAAAATATCGGTTTTTTTTTTTTTTTCTCTCAATCTCTCAATATTTTTCATTTCGTTCAACGTGTCTAATGTCTAAATATTATGTAAAAAAAAAAAAAAAAAAAATTACAAAAATATGCCACGAGTTATGATACCAATATTTTGTATTATATTGTACGCTTATTATATATATATATATATAGGTCGTATAACATATTATAATATATTAGGTACCTATTTATTATATATATATATATATATACTCAGTCAGGTCGTCTCGAAGAAAGAATTTTTTTTTTTTTTTTTTGGGGGGGGGGGTGACAAGGT